>OOFG01062969.1:0-15920 GCA_900323295.1 Molva molva | reverse complement strand
CTCTCTCTCTCGGATTGTGGTCCATCAGGTGATTCTCTCTCTCTCTCTCTCTCTCTCTCTGATTATCGTGTCCATCAGGTGACTGTCTATCTCTCTCTCTGATTATCGTGTCCATCAGGTGACTGTCTATCTCTCTCTCTGATTGTCGTGTCCATCAGGTGACTCTGATCCCCACCCATGACACCGAGGTGACCCGGGAGTGGTACCAGCAGACCCACGAGAAGCAGCAGGAGCTCAACATCATGGTGCTGGCCTCCAGCAGCACCGTGGTCATGCAGGACGAGTCCTTCCCTGCCTGCAAGATCGAGTTCTGAACCTCCTCCGGAGCTCTTCCTCTCCCATCCTCACCCCCCCACTTCCTCCTTTCCCATTCTCAACCTCCCCTCCTCCTCCTCCTCCTCCTCTTCTCTGTAACAGGCTGGGTGGAGAGGTGGAAGCACTCACTCTGCTCTTTATGGTCAGCCTCATCTCACGGTTATGAAAGCAGCCTCTACTGCATTAGCTGCAGTAGTATTCAACTCATTTGCGTTAGCTAAGATTAAATGTGTTTTACAAACTCTGATGTTCTAAAAATAATGTCGTTTTTTGTGATTTGTTTGTTGGTTTGTTTTCGGATCTAAATGAACTCATCGGCTTAAGCCACTATGGAGACTAGATTCATCTTCAGTTTTTCAAAAAAGATTACTTTATTGTCATACTCCTCTACTAGTTCTATATATAACATGTAGAATTGTAGAAAGACAATAATTTTTAGTTAATGTACTTGTGTACATGAAATACACAAATCTATTTGACAAAACAAGTGCCAAAAACCACTGTTAGTTAAACCACTGCTAGTTAACTCTAGTTGGTGGCAAACGTTCACAGTTCACAATTCAAATCACCAAAATCATTCAGATATCGATCAGAATCCAAAATTGCACAATCAGCAACTTGATTAATAGGTTTGTGTATGGTGTTTGATATTGTATTATTTTTATGTTGTTCCAAAGTCATAGCATAATTTTCCGTAAGATAATATCTTTACCTTAATGTGCAAGCAACTGCTAGTCTACAGTGCTTCACGTTAATGTCTGGATTAATCTATAGCAACACACGGTAATGTTACTTATATACAAAAAATATCAATATACTGTCTTTTGTTGGGCAACTTTAGAAAGTGCCTGGTGTTAGCGCTTCTCAAGAACTACCATTCTAAAGTATTTCCTCCCGGCGTTTACTGCTTAGCTGGTGCATGATGCTTGAAACCTAGCTCGGACTCTTTCCTAATTTAGTTCAGGAGTTGCATCTGGTTGACATGTCGCCGTTAAGAGGGCCTGCTTTGGGGAACACTGCAGTACAACAGATAGGTCACAGCAATGTTTTGGCTATATCCCATAAAAAAAAAAAACGCTGTTCGTGCCGGGCTAATGGGATTGTATACTTATAATAACTGCTGGCTGTGATGGTTTCTTTCTTTGAATAGCTTAAGTCATTGTCAAGGTCTTTGTTTTATGAATGTACTGCGTGTGTATGTATATATTTATATAGATAAATATGTACATATATATCTATATATATATACACATTTGTATAAATGTATATATATATATTTATACAAACACACAGTCCATTCTTACATTACAGATGTTACACAAATTACATTTTGTAATGGTAAATCATGATAGAGAAGGGATTGTTTGTTCTGTCGTGCATTTGAGATCATGAACATTTAAAGCGATAATGCATAACTTCCCTGTCTCAACCACTTATTATAGCGCCTGTCTTAAATATCACCAAGTGATGGAAAGCGAGTGACCTTCGACCGTATAATAGCACGGAAGCGTGTCCATCCATGGTGGTGGGGGAATATTATGCGATGGAGTGAATTGCTGAGTTTGTATTTATTGGTTGCTTTCATTCATATGTATGAGATGATGTGAAAGGAGGAGGCTCATTGTGCCTTTCAAGTGGTGGTAGGAGGCTGGGCTATTTTACAGCCTGTACGTCAGCCCATCCTGAACCAGAAACCGAACGCAGGGTAAATCCACTCAAATGAGTCACGTAGGAAGACCTTGAGGACCAACCAGTTCACATATTCACACGCTGCAACATTTCCGACCCCAACACGTTGTAATCACAAGACAACGATTTGTTGATATTATTTACATTTCTGATGCAGATCTGTATCAGTAACAGTAGAGAAGTATGGACGCATTGTCAATGATTATATTCAAAGCTATCCACAGGAACAGAAATAAATGTATATGAATGTTAAGAAGCAAGGATTTGCACCAAACAAGAATGCACTTTTTTGGGGGGGGAGCTGTTTGATGTGTTGTGTGTCATGGGATAAGCCCAGTTATGTGTTATTATTATAAATATTAAAGTTGGAAGATATGTGGCATAAACACAATATTTGATATAAATACTGATTCTCCACAAAAAATTGCCTCCAACTTAGAGGTACAAGACAGATGAAGGAATTTATTCACTTTAAATGAAGAGTAATCTTTGATATTGATAATGGATGACCATGAATGTGATCACAGTCAAACAGAACAGAGTTATGGAATGTATTAACAGTAGTTATACAATTACATACTAAAGAGCTGCTTTTTTTCTTTTCTTTTTTACAAGCCGATAACGACATTTCTGTGTCTTTGAAGGGTTTGTCTTCTGTTCTTATTGTATCGTTATCGTAAACAAGATGTAGTTTAACTCTCTAAGCTTACACTGTCAAATGATTTGTAGTCGGATCATTGATATTTCATGAATTTAAAATTGCATATACAAAACATTCTTGGTTAAAACTCAACTTTCTGTTTACATAGCAATTGTTTCTGAGAGGCGGAGTTGAGGCTAGCTATGGGTCAGGTCGGGTGGAACTGACTGAAAACAAATATTCTTGGCTTGACACAGTCACCCCAACTTTAAGACCTGAAAAGAAACAACTCCTCGTAAGCTCATGTTAGTGTTGTTTATTATATTTAAAACATTGCATGCCTCATTAATAAGGCTTAGGATCAATTAACTGAGGACTACTTCAAATAAACCAGCTGCCATTTTCCCCATCAACTTGCTGGAGGCTTGTAACCCTGCTTGGCCAACTGTACAAGTGTACTACAATAGACGAGCCAACATATCAACAAGTCTTTAAGGCTTTTAGTAAAGATGTTGCACTTTATTCATGCTTTCCCTGTCAACACACTGTAATAAGCCTTTATGTATGTATGTAGCGGTTCAAACACAGAGATATTTTCCATTATGTCCAAGAGAGACCCAGGTGGGGCAATGTATGAAGTGACCAAGTATCCACAAATATACATGCACGCACACAGACTCACACACACACACACGTAAGGCGTTTTGGTATCCAAAAAGGGGAATAGGAAGTGGACACTTGCGTGTTGGTGGTGGGTGGTGGGAGACAGGTTCATAAATATTTCACACTCAAGGGTTTATAAATCAAACACATCACTTTGATTTATTTACAAAAGCAAAACATTGTTTTTCAATGCTGTATGGGGTGTATAATGTACAGGGAGAAAAAAAGAGTATGTGTTTAATGATTGTTTTTGAATGATTTCTTTTTTTTTTTAAGATGGTAGAATAAGTCTTGAAAGAGGTTTTATGTTGGCAGAATCCAAATCTATGGTCTTAGGAACCTATGACTCCTAGGGCATTGCTAGCTTGCTGTGAAATAATAATAATATAAACAAAAATATTTTTCTGAATGTAGGATCTGAATGTTGCTGGATCAAAGCAATGGACAAGAATCCCAATCGCAACCTTTTCCCAAAATATGATGTGATAGAAAGCGGAGGCTGGGCTGAAGTGTTGTGTCCGGGTTCTGACTGGAACATCCACACGGTACATCTGTTTAGTGATGGTGGTTTCAGTTGCAACCCTACCTCCCAAAATAGTTTTTTTGCTCTTTCAGAAATCAAGTATGATTCCGCAATGAACAATATTGTGACAGTAACAAGAGTACTAACTGCATCTGTAACATTTTCCTTTTCCTGAGTATGACTTGAAACACATGCAGATTAAAACATTCAACAATACATCTTACAAAAATCCCTGAAAGATGTTATCCTTGTGATAGTTTCATTTTAGCTGATTTTAATCGAATATATGCTCAACACTGCAGAGCTCTGAATCCAGATATCGACACAAACTGCTGACTAAAACAACACAACATTCTGTTCAAATCATGATCACGCCGACAGTAAATATAAGGAAACCAATAGACCACAACAGTGTCATTCGTCCATCTAACCTTTCTGCATGTGAAATATTTAGTTATATGCCTGAATGTGATAATTTAATTGAAATATCTATTTCAAGATATTTTAAAGAGGTATATTTGGAAGAAAAAAAAGCTTATTGTCTTAACTGGCATTGAAATTGCCTAATATAATACTGGGCTGTGCTTTTATGGTTTAACCTATGAAAATGTTTAGAAGATGCTGTACTACTTGTAATTCTGTTTGTTTCTCATTTTGGACATTGTAATATTCTGTATCTCTGTCTCTCTTTCTCTTTATCTCAATTGTACTAGAATTACTGCTGATTCATTGTAAAATGGAAACAGCCTGGTGAATTAATCAATTAAAGTAGATTGAAATCCAAACTTGTCGTTGTGCTTCTCTCTTTCAACACTTTACTAGTTACTATTATCTGTTTGCCAACGAGGTATCCATGGAGACTGCCCTCACCTGACTTGATTGAACTCAGGTCCTCCACTGCTCCACAGAGACACCGGCGATAAATGAGTCATAATTGACATTACAATTCACATGACATTCCATTTTCTACATGACATCATTACATGTCCATGGTTTCCATGGAGACCTAACATAATGAGAAACAGAAAGAGAGAAAACAGGAGAAAAACACATAATAGAGGTCATTAAAATAACTTATGACTGATCACCAGACCATTAACCTCTAAAGAGCCAGATGTTTTTTTAAGTATTAATTTGAGGCATTTTAAATATATATCAATACAAAAATTGCATATAAAAGTTAGATTTTGCAAACCCTCTAGCCTTGCCTGCTCCACTATTTCACGCCCACCTCTCTCTCTCTCTCTCTTGGGTTGAGTGAGGAGACCATTCCTTAGCGTCACTTGCTCTACATCATTGCCCAGGGAAACAGCCCTCTCCCTAGCCCCCCATGGTTTCCATGACAACTTATACGCTCCTTTTAAGTTTTGGTGGTGGCGGTGTTGTGTTGGTGTGTTAGTGTCTGTGTACTTGTTTGTATGCGTGCGTGTGTGTGTCTGTGCAGAGTGCTGACGTCTAATTGCTGGCTTCCTGCCAGCATCCCCAGTAACAGAGCTGTCTGCAACTCGTTGGGAGAGACAAGTCAATGAGTATAATCTAACTAGTCTGACAGCGGCTGCACCAGAGGGCGACTATTGCAGTGACAGCATAGGCGGGACTGCATTGGGGGATATTTTGGAGATAGACATTCAATAGTTCAGCCGAATGGGGGTAAATATGGGATTCTACATTATAAAATACTGGAAATGGCAATTTCAGTAGTCATATGTTATCCTGCATTTCATAAGCTGAAGGGGTCTAACGAAAAGGGGGAACAAGGCAGTCAATAGGGTAGCATTCATTTTGATTTAAAACTGTGAAAATTAACATTTTTTCACGTAACTGATTTTATGCAATATGATATGAAAAAAATTCTATGAAATATAGAATATGATACATTATGATTCTATAATTGTTTTTTTTAAAAGAGAAACACTCAGCAAGCAAGAGCAATTTCTTCCCCAGCATTATCTTATCATAACTTTATCTCCAATTCAGCACAGAACTACCATTTTTAAATACAAATGATGCCCAAATTAGAATGAGCCCCAGTTTGGCATTATTACTTTAAAATGGAAGAAACCTTTAGAACAGTTGAGTCAATGTCGGTGACAGAATGAATCACCCTATATGTGTACATCACCCTATATATGTACGTAGTCTGTCTACAAAACCCTGTAGGTGTACATCTACAAGCATGTGTGAATGTGAGAATAGAAGGGCTATGCATGTGAAATGGCACGGTGGGTGACATATGCTTTTGGCTTTGTATGACTCAGCTTTTTTTTCCTCCACTCTATCCTTCCATTCATCCACTGTTGAATATGTGAAGAGAAATACATCTGGGGACGTCGCCATGGCAACGCGTGGCAGCAAGGCGAGGAGGTGTGAGTCATCATTCTACAAGCCGCTTCAGGAGAGGAGTGTGGAGGAGAGGAGGAGGGGGATTAGAGCAAGTTAACAGCGGCAGAAGGAGAGCTATTAGATAGTGTGCTTATGGAGGAAAGAGGAGCGGAAGAGATATGGGACAGCATGGTAGTTAGACCAGAGAATTGTAATTGTTAAAACACAATCAATAGCCTCTTTCTTAGCATACATGTACACACACACACACACACACACACTTCCAAAAAGGCAGACGAGGCCAGAAACAGAACCCTTCTGCTTATTAATGACTATTCATGTAGGAACAATGCTTAATTTATTCAGTTTGCTACTACTTTCTCAATGGTTTACATTTGCAGTTACTTCCAATGTTATGATCGAGATGAAGGAGAAGAAAAGATGGGGAAAGCGAAGTTTAATAGCGCCGTCAAAGGTCTTGGTTTACGGAGCAGTAACCGGCTGATTTGTATGAGTCATAGGTTATAAACACACACACACACACACACACACACACACACACACAAAACACACAAAGTTAAACTGAAAACCTGCATGTGTGTTTGTGTCAGTTGCAATGTGACCAGAACCTTGGGAGAACAGAAAAGCACAACACAACTATATTGCCAGTTTAGCCATTTTATCAAGCCCAGAGCCACCATCTATACACATACAACTTCTTAAATAAGAATATAAATTACATAACAAAGAATTACATACACCAAGTCATTTCAGCACATGAAATCAATATATAATATACAAATCAAATGTTTCGCCGGTGACAATGAAAACAGCAAAATACAAGGTTGTCCATCGTTATCGGTGGGTTTAATATTTTTGAAAGAACAAAGTACAGAAGGTACTCTCAGCAAAAGGCTGCGAATGATCAAGTAGCAGCTAGGGGAATACTAATATTGTTGGGGGTTTGCTGTGGGGAAAAAAAACTTAAAAAAAACAATGTGATATACTTTTGTTTGTGATGAGATGTAACCTTGAAAAGTTCATTTTAATTTTGAAAAACAGAAAATAATCGAATTCCTGGATTAAGAAAGACTCTTCGCCAACATCAATCCTAACAACAAATGTGCTTTTGAGCATTACTTTTCTTACCATAATATTACATTTGAAGATATATTTGATGCATCTGATTAAATTTGTCCCTACATCAGAGGCAGCAGCCATTTAGAGTAATTGCACTTTTAAAAACACATTAATACTTTGGTTATGACAGCAGATTGTTGACACAAAATGATATGTGAACGATATGTGGCTATTTTGCATTGTTGCATACATTCAATCTACAATGGAAGGGTTGTCCCATTACACACATCATTACACCCCACTCTTTCTTTACAATCACTTACATCAGTGTGGTTTGGTGTCAACAGTAGAAAGTGCGACAAATCGGAATCCACACATTATCCAGAGTTTAAACTGACCTTGTGTTTAAAACCTGTATTTACACAGTGGATAAACAGCTAATATAACTGCATATCAGAAAAATAGACCAAGATGGAAATTAAATAAGTCATATTACTGTTTACTCCAGTAAATTTAATCTGGAGCCTATTGCGCTATTACATTTACAACTTTCCAAACATTGACTCCATCAACAACTTTATTGCAGAGGAAGAACCAGGTCAAGTATAATGAATATACCATAATGTGTAAAACTTTATAACAAAAAACAGTAATATTTGTGAAAAATTGCATTGTGGGCAACCATCATTAACAATGTGATAACAAGGCATATCTGAGTCTCTGAATTGTGTTGGTGTTTTAACATTTTGCTAAAATATTTTTTTATTAATTCAAATCTCTCCGGTTTGCTATGTCTGCTTCACCTCGACAACCCGGTAGCTCTGACACTGGCTGTGAATGAATGGCAGGGATAGGCTTGATTTGGGTTTTACTTTGTGAATGCGTTCTAAATGTCCAACATCTTTCCAGACAAGTCTGGTCTGAGCGTACCCGAGAGACGTCAGATGATTGCAGGAAGGGGTGGATGCGTAGTGGGTCCCGGTGCTGCAGCAGCAGGAGGAGGTGCTGAGGAGGGTCTACTCACTGAAGCTGAAGTTCACCCCGGAGCTCTCTGTGGTCGGGGAGGAGGGCCCCGCACTGGACACTGCACTGGACGGGATGCTACCATCTACACACACACATACACACACACACACACACACACACACACACGTCAGTCACTTGTCCTCCATTATAATCTCACACACACACGAGATCCTCAAAATACCATACATACCGTGTATCACATAATATACACATATTATATAATGATATATAATGTTAGGGTTAGGGTTAGGGTTATAATATAGCCATTATAAGAATACTTTTGTTATTTTTATTACAGAAATGCAATAAAGTAAAACATCAAATAGTACAAAAAAAAGCTGAGGTAATGGTGAAGGTGACCTCGGTTTGCTTTCCATTTATCTTCCGCTGTATCAATTAATCACTAACCCCAACCTTGCTCTTAATGTGGTGATCTTCAAGAACCGAGCCAGAGCATTCCTCTGGGTCTTGAGGTTGCTCGAGGTCACATGATATTAGATGGACAGATGCTGCTTGCTGTGGGAATGCAACAGTCAAGGTCTGACCCCCAGAAGATAAATGGCTTCCTGCTAAATGACATCTGCTTCTGTCTGCTTCAAGGTCCTTCTGAACGTTAGGTAAGATTCTTCCCTTGCAACCTGCCTCATAATCACACAGCTATGGTGCACACTTGGGACCCAAAATGCCTGTGACCCACCTAACATACCTAGGACCCAACACACCTGCGACCCAAGACACCTGGGACCCAACACACCTGGGACCCAGCCAACACACCTGCGACCCAAGACACCTGGGACCCAACACACCTGGGACCCAGCCAACACACCTGGGACCCAACACACCTGGGACCCAACACACCTGGGACCCAACACACCTGGGACCCAACACACCTGGGACCCAACACACCTGGGACCCAGCCAACACACCTGGGACCAACCCAACACAACCTTTCTACTGTCAGCCAGAAAGACTTGTATGTGATGTTTTGCTCAAGAAGTATTGGACAGTAGTTAACTGCCAGGGAATTCATGGTAGTCACTTTCATTGTTCGATGTTCATCTAACTTTAGGCTGACAGTTTAGGGTAGTAATTTCCATTGTTCCATGTTCATCTAAATTTGGGCTGACAGCTGAGAGACAGCTAGATTGATCTCCTCACATGTGGGGGATCTATAAGAAGCCATCACTGGTAGGGTTCAGCCCGGCTGCACCCTATCCAGTTTTTAATAAGAGCATGAAGAGACTTACGCCACAGAGGTCGGCTAGGGGGTCTGAGGGAGGTCTCCGACCCAGAGGAGGAGAGGGGCTGCTGGGGGCTGTACAGAGAAGACTGGCTCTGGGAGTCAAACAGGGCTGAGAGAGCTGGGAGGAGCAGGAGGTGGAGCAGGAGGAGAACACGTTCAATATTAAACACATAACATTCTACTGACATTTGCAGTACTCAATTGGTCTTGTCGTTTCCCTTTCACTAAATCATCATCGTAATTACTTGCACTGCTTCAAGCAGGGCAAGTACTGTTCTCTTGCATACTTCTTTTTAGTCTCTTCCCGCCACTTTTTTACATACATAAACATATGTACACATACGTAAACATACGTACACATACGTATAAATACACACATGCATAGTATACATACGTAAACATACATAGTATACATAAATATGTACCCAAACATACGTACACATACAAACACATACGTACAAATACACACATAAATACACATCTACGTAACGTACGGACAAATACATATACATAAGTACACATACTTTAACATATGTACAGAAGCATGCGTACACATACATACGTACACATAGCTACACGTTTTTTTTTTTATATAATACATTTTACTAAGGCCAATCCAACGCCAAAACAAACCAAAGCCCGACGCTGGCAAAGGTTTCAAATTTCGGAAAAACAATGTTATTTGCTGACCCGTCGCTTTGAGCCGTTAGCCTACCCTTCATGGTCTTGACATGGGCCTCGCTGCTGCTCGCGCACACCGTGTTCAGGAACTCGTCCACCTGCTTGAGAGACAGCGAGTTGTGCAGGGTCTCCAGCGGGTAGATGGACGGCACCATGGAGCAGCCTTCAAACCCTGCAGTTGGGTTAGAGAGGCCAGGGAGGGAGGAGCGCAGGAGGACAGACAAACAAAAACACAAACAAAGTTGCACCACCCTTCCATCATTGATTGAATGAAAGAGTGGTGGTTGTGGTGGTGGTGGTGATGATGATACTGCCTAACTAGATCTGGTTTAGAGGTTTGCTTCTCTTGAGGGAGCGCACGGTAATGCATAATGGTACCCAATATTAGTCCATGGTGTTTAACGACCGGCCTTAGTACCAACCCTGCTGAATGGGTGGAGCTAGAGGTACTACTGCAGACCTTTGATTGGTTGAATCGTAATCGTTAGACATATCTGGCGTCAGACACAACTCCACAACAAACACTGGAAACACGGCAGCCGGCTTACGAAATACATATTCTACTCAAAAACAAACACGGCAAATGATGGCGCTTCACCTTAAACTTACAAAATTTTAGCTTGAATGAATGTTAATTTGTTATACACAAAGGACCCAAAGAGGGCCCACAATAATATGATTTCAACAGAAATTAAAACATAATCTTCACATTACTATTCTCTCCTTCCACTAGAAGAACGGAGCAGCTCCACTCAGGTGACAGAACTTCCTCCAAAAACACACGACTCTCCCTTAAAAAAATGCAGTTTACGACCGGGCCAACGTTTAAATACCCAAATAAAAACAAGACTGAGAAGATGAGTTTTTTTTATCTGGAAGCCAGAACCATTTATTGGGAGTATGATGGGATGCAGTGCGGTGTCCAGCCCAGACCTCCCACAGAGCACAAATCACTCCCCTTCATGTTGTCTCCCCCATAGGTTCCCTGCTGTTGCTTAAGTCAGTCCACACACCAAGTCGAAACCCTTCTATAAAAACCCATGTGGTCGATTTGTTATGATCCTAGTATATCCATCACACACGCATGTTCTGTGAAAGCTTTAGTGATTCCAAAATATCGCAGTGCTGCTTTTCAAGGCATAGCGAGCATCAATCACAGATAGAAGGTTCTCAAACATTTCTCTCTCCCCCGAAAATTTAAAAAGGGCTGCAATCAATTGAACATGAGGATACAGATAAGAGAAATGTCTAGTAAACTCGGAATGCATGCAAAGAGAAACAGTTACAAGGGGAGCGATGATTCCGGAGGCATGGCCTGAGCAATAGGTACTGTGAAACACAGGGCACAAAGACAGGCAGTCCGAAAGACATTGGACAATCCGCATTTCAGGACCAGCTGAAAAAAAAAAAAAAGAAGAGAAAAAGAAGAATAAGGAAGAAGCCACGAACGACGTGTAGCAATGGACTCTAGTATGCAAATTTGCATTCACCGCAGCCTTGCATGAAGGAGGGGGAGGAGGAGGAGGAGGAAGCTACTGCTCTGCAGAGGGCCTGACTGTATAGGGATTCTGTGCCCTCCTGGCCTGCCGCCACTAGCCTGTCCCTGAGGAGAAGCAGGTGGTGTAGGGGTAGGGGTGCAGGTGGAGGGCCATCGCCCTTTCCATAGACAGATCGGTGCAGTTGCTCCCCAGACACCACCTGCACCTAGCAGCTGGACTAGCTGCCACTCCTTTAGAGGCTCTGGGGGGGAGAGGGATAAAGGTAGAGGCATAGCAAGAAAGGACAAGAAAGAAAAAGAGCAGAATAGAGCAGGAGGAGGTCAAGGTGTGAAAAAAGTCGAGCATGTGAGAGGAAAATGTTCTGGGCCAAAAAGAGACACGGTGTATAAACCGAGAAAAAACGGAAGGGTGAAGAAAAAAAAAAAACATTGGTACTGCAGTACTACTCTTTACTGACATTATCTGTGTGCTTTGTTGGCTGTTCATGTGAACGGTGTGAACACACTCTAGAAGACCATCTGACCTAAAGCACAACTATGCAATCACAATCTATGCAGAATTGCAACCCGCACTGTGGAAAAGTACACAGAGTTCAAGTGATGGGCGCAATTAGCATGAATAAGGAAAGCTGGAATCCTTAAGCCAATAATCCATATCAAGACTGATCAAAGGGCCTTGAGAAACAATCACTCCACTCGGGTGGGTGTGTGCCGATAAAGATCAGACGCACAGTTCCTTTGTTCCCTTTAATGATTAAACACTCCACATACAACCAGTTGTCTCTGAGGAAAGATTTAAGGATTGATCTGAATCAAATCATGGATTCTCCAACTATTGTGGATGGATGATTTATGCACATCACTTCCTAGTCATCTGTTTTATCAAATTAGTAGGAGTTAGGAAATACAATTTTCATTCAGCATCAAGTACATCAAATGCCAAAATGTATAACCTGAATGCGCTGCTTTCAATGATTTGAAAACAACAATCTTAAACTAACTGGCAATGATCTGAGGAACACTTAAGGCCAATCAACTGAACACGACTACCTTTCCTGTTTTGAAATCAGTGAACCTGTCTAAGGCCTTCTGAACTCTTTAGCAGTGTTTCAACAGCCCTCTGCACAAACAAGGCCAACACGGGTGAAATAAAAGCGGTTTGATATTTAGACATTCTATTTACTACAGAGATGAGACGTTTAACTAGCAATTAGCATTTACTAATATGTATCAGCTAGCATTGATAAACTAGCATAGAAAGCAAGGTAGCTAGACACAATTTGGACTTCAGACTAAAAGTTTGGTCATTATAAACATCTAAATAACCAACTACCACAAAAGAAAATAGTTAGTTATCCCAATTCAATTATTTGCAGATCAATTTGATCCATTTGTAGTGAATGCAATATATCACAGAGCTTGCATTTTGCTTAATTTATAAAACAAACAATATTTGTAAAATAGTTCTTTATCTAATGCAAACTATATGAAATGACTCAGATTGCAGCCACAGCAGTAATTTGCGATTATGTGTCCAATTACAGCAACATGAAAACAGACTGCATATTCAGGCTGGCAGGTTTGCTGTTCGTACCTGACTGAGCCTGATCATTGTTCTTCTTTCTTAGACCTCATGAAATTCCTCTTTTTAGATAACCATATTACAAACAAATGTACTTTGGACCGGTCATTACACATCGTAATCATGCCAGTATGTGGCCTACTATAACTTGAAGAGGTTAAGTGGTCTTACATCTTGAAAGTGGACTTAAGTTTCAGAACAGCATAACTAGTGGTTACTTTAGAGAAAATACTAGTGAATAACAAGTTTATTTAGTAGCTTGCTTTAGATTCTCTTATGATTCTCTTATGCTGTTGTAATAATGCAGTAGATTTAACATTAAACAAAAACTTAGCCCCCCCCAAAAGGCTACTAATAAGTAAATATCCATATTCCTTAAACAGCCAAGCATCACAGGATCTTGATGCTGGAATTGTCTGCTTTCACCTCACTGGCATGTCAATGCACAAATAAAGGTTTAGTGTATTTGTCGTACATATAACACCAGTATATGGACACGGACAGAATATTTAAGACACACACACAAATTGTTCATAAAAAAATTCAGTTCACGGTCAGTACCCAAGATGGCCGCTACGTGTGTTAACACTAAGGTTAGCAATGCTGCCACTCATGAATACGGCAGTAAGTCAGCACACATGTCACACAGGGGCAGACACTGTATCCATCCGTCCTGCAGAGAAACGTTATGAGGATCAGGCACAGTGGTGAGTGTTAGAGGTGGTGGTCACAACCAACACAGGAAACAGACACACAGGGATGTGCTGTGAGACACAACATTAATGAGAACAAATGAAAATAATTAAAAAGGTTCTTCGTGAAATTAAATGCAATTACTGATCGATCGACAACAAAAAAATCCCCAAATCTAGAAAACAAAAGGAAAAAAAGTTTCCTTTTCCCCAGAAAAAGGGTCATGCAAGAGAAAGGAGAAACTGGAGGGTGGACACATGAACGTAAAAGTAAAAATATATATGCAGACATACCATTAGTCGGATGCCTGGCAAACGACACAGAAAACCTCTTTACTGCCGGCATAGAGAACAGCTCTGAGGAAATAAGAAAGGCATGGTGGTGTTACCAGAGTGTGTGTGTGTGGTTGAGGCCTGATGTTCCGACGGTACTCTTCTTCAAGTTCTGAACAACAAGAGTTGGCGCTGGTTTGGTTTGTTTTGGGGTCAAATTAAAAAGAGTTTTCAGTTCAACAAGAGAAGGGTGGAGGAGACAGAACGAAAGGAGACACAGAGAGGCAGATACACATGAGAGATAAAACATACAGCATACAGACAGAAGGAGACACAGAAGAAAACTGTGGAAGATTTGATTTGTCCGTCCATCCCTGTATGAATATATGCATACGTAGTTGTATACATTTGAATATGTGTGTTTCATATTAACAAAACAGAAGAGTATGGATGCAGTGATCAAGAGTGTGTAAATGCATGTAAATATGTGCGTTATGACGGTGGGTTATGTATTAAATATGTGCATTATGACGATGCGTTACGTATTAAATATGTATGTTCTGACAATGCGTTACGTATTAAATATGTATGTTCTGACAATGCGTTACATATTAAATATGTACGTTATGACGGTGGGTTATGTATTAAATATGTACGTTATGACGGTGGGTTATGTATTAAATATGTACGTTATGACGATGCGTTATTTATTCGTTTGAGCATATGAGCAAATCTCCGATCTAGCGGACATTTGGAGGTGCAGCAGGAGCCTGAGCTACAGAAACAAAACAAGGCTTTTCATTCTTTCCTAGTGCTGCCACACGTCTTTAACCCAGACCACCTGCTGCAGAAGGTGATCATCAACAGCAGGGATGTTCTTCTGTTGACAAGCAATACATACTAACAGACACTAACTATGCAAATAATATCAGATGTATTACAGTAGAGTACCTATCAGCATAGTGGATCAATTGATTACCACTGCAACAATCAGGTGTTATTTTGCCTTTAACAACCAAGAAAGAGATCCAGACCCTTTCTTTTTTTTTGTATGAGCTTATAGCAACCCGCCGTTTTTTTCTATCAAACTCGAATGTCCAGCGCTGATGTCTTTGTGAACCCCTAACTGTTGCCTAGACAGCAAGGCAATATAAGACGTCATATCATTATTGATAATGGAAGCACGATTCCTGCCGCTACAGTACCCAGCCTCATAGCCATAGTGACCTCTGGTGGCCAAGTTGGGGGGCACAGGGTAATTTTCTGCCTTGTCATATGGCCTTCTATTCACTCCATCAGGTAGATGTATCACTAATTCAGAAATTAATTGTACTGTATAAAGCAGGTCTTCAGACCATAATCAAGCATCCCTAACCATGTATGTTGAACCCTGATATACTTTGTAAACCAATACAAAACTATTTAACAGAGGGTCAAACTGCGACACACAACTATTGCGATGTGGATCATTTATCTTGAAAGCCCATTTCTTTCCAGATAGCACGTTGAGTTATTTCGTTTGGAGTTAATGAGGGTAACAAATTATTCCAGACAGAAAAAAGATTTTGTAGTAGATGATGTTTCACAAATCCAAGGCTTGACCCTACAGCATGCAGCGTTGTGCACAGAGACAAAAAGAGAAAACAGAAATACAATTTTGAGAGCCAAATAGTGCTGCACATAAACAAGCATG
>OOFG01062968.1:0-37429 GCA_900323295.1 Molva molva | reverse complement strand
CAGAGAAATGCACATGACCACACGCATGCAAACACACACACACACACACACACACACACACAGACAGACACACACACGCGCACACACACACAAACAGAGGCGTGCATGTACACACATACAATCAGACACACACACACACACAAACATACACACACACACACACACAAAGAGACAGAGACACACACACACGCAGACACACACACACACACACACACACACACACACACACACACACACACACACACACACACACACACACACACACACACACACACACACACACACGAAAAGAGCAATTCCAAATGTTCAATAACTATTTTAAACTGTATTGGGTATCTGTAGGAAAATCGAGGAAGAGGGCACATAGTCCTCTACAAAATAGTTTAATATCATGAAACTCCAATCCGAGAAAGGAAGACAGAGATACTAATGGCAACATTTATTTGCCGCTTTCAAGTGGTGAGAATGAAGACGTGCCTAACAATGGTTAATAGAGTTGACAACCCTTTTCAAAGGGTATGTTTTAAACATGAGCGGATAAACACAAAACTGAAACTATGTTAACCCCCTTTTCCAGAGTATTGGGAAAGTGGCAGTTGAGTGTCTGTATTGCGAAACTACAACTAGACCAAACGCAGGACGCCGTTAAAACGTGCGTCCTCCCCTTTTACTTTATAAAACACATTGTACACGTCCACTACATTAGCCCATGCCCTCGTAGAGATCTTTCACCGTTAAAAAAAAACAGCCTTCCATTTGACCAAGGCCATACGGAAATACAACCATTTCTAGGTGTCCAACGGAAATGCAAACCTTGTGAACAGCCATCCTACATACCTGTGTATTCACACTACACCCCCGCGTCCAGCTCTACGTCTAGAACCAATAATAAAGGCTCCTTGTGGAAATTAACCTGATCAATACAAAAACATGTTCAGTAAACATATAAATCAACACATGTAGAAGTTTTACTTTCAATGGCAAACAATACGCTATGTTTTGTTAAATGTCACGGCACGTTGCTGTAACGTTATGCTGCATACATAGCAGTGATAGGAGTTATAGATCAGAAGGTATAAACAGGATTACTCAATGATTATTCAATGAGTCACAAGAGACCTCAAGTCTTGGATCTAGAGTTAGCGGTTTGTGTATCAACAATCTATCCACACAAGATTGTTGACCGACATTCACAAGGTGGTTAACCGACATTCTTGTGAATGATTTCGTATTTTACTATACTAGTATATGTATCATACATCAAGTTAGAGTTAAACGGACAGACCAGATCATGTATTGATGCCCTACCGCTGTCGAAAAGCTTCCATGCTACTACGCACTAGCTCATTAGCACGTATAGACAGCATTGTTTACTTCCGAGTTTAGATATATTGACAATTAAACACTTTAAACCGAAGTGTCGTTAAATCCAACCTTATTCTAATAAGAGTTATAGTATTAGCCACAGGCCTTTTCGTGTTCAGCGGGCTGGAGAGGCCATGAAGGGGAAGTGGGCTTCAGCTAGCTTTGCTACTGGCAATCTCCACCGTCAGCGAGACACGTTACCAGCGTAAAAAACAATAATATGCACATACTTTCTTAAAAGTGAAGGTTTAATCACAGCGTTATGTCCCCGCTACGGTTCTCCTGCCATGTCGTTGTAAATACTGCGAATCCAACCTGCTGGTCAAACTATTATTAGCCGTTAGCCGCAGTGCTTAAAAGTTGTTTACAACGACGATGTGGTCATCCGGCACATAACCCGGAACTAGTTTACGCAGAGGCTTCAAGAACGCTCCTATGAATCATTGATGAGGCTTCAAGAACGCCCCTATGAATCATTGATGTATCAATCCGTCATATAAATAGGGGACTCTTGCCACAATTTTTAATACTTTTTATGTAACCGACGTGTTGTCAGTAAAATAAATTTTCTTTGGAATACCAAGTTATTAATTATTCCAAGTCATAATATTATGCAAAAAATATTGGCGTTTAAATGTTAACTGATGGTTGACAATTTAAAAATGACATGATTTTTAATTGATCCCCAAAAGCCTTTGTCGACATTTTTCAATGGACTTGCTCCCAAAAGGGATTAAAAAAAAAACCCAACTGACTCATTAAATATACCTACATTGTAGGTAGGCCCATTTTCGAAAAAAACACCCAATCTTTTTAGAAGATTGAAATTAAATCAATAAAAAACACTACATCAGAATCTTTTTTGTATTACTTTATTTCTATCAGCCATCTTAAAATGAAAAGTTCATTGCAGAGGTCAACGTATCAGAGAGTTTGGTGGCAAGTTTATCTAAAAGGGAAGAAATGTGTAGGTCAAATTAAAATCCCTGTCAAGCAAAGTATAGTAGGACTATATAAAAAATAAATCCACAATCAAAACATTAGTAATGCGGCAGTTGCTATTCTGACCAATACATCCCGTTATATTGTCTAGTAGGAAATAGAATGAGGAAGGAGGAAACCAAAGCAACAATATACATACATACACATACATACATTTCAGCTGAAACTAGACTAGTCTGGGACATGTACAAAATGGCCACATGGAAATATTCCAAATAGTTAAGAAATAATAACTAACAAATAACTAACAAAGTATAGCTTTTGTTTGCCACTGAAAGACTACAACATCTATCTTTATCTTAGTATTGAATGAAATTATATTTTGTTTTGTATACAGACCTGCTCTTTTCTGTTGCTTTTTCCTCTTCTTACCAGCAGCCTGAAGTGCCTGGCCTTGGTGTAGAGGGTCTACATACAGGATATCCTTCAAATCTACAGGTTTGGGTGCTGCTTCTGCAGAGGCACTGGATTTGGACTTAAGAGATTTGATCTGCACCGTCATTGGTCCAAACTATTTTGGAGAAGATTATAGCAGGGAATAAGGGTTGGATTCAGGAGACAAATATCAAATAAACAATATCTTTGCCATTGTGAAAACCTTTAACATTTCAAAAACACCTGCCACTCTACCTCTACGTCTTTGTCGTCGTCCATAGATTCAGTTTCATCTCTTAGTTCTGGGTCTTCGACAAAGGCCCCCTCCATCTCCAAGTCACACTCTCCCTCAGCCTGACAGCCTTGCGTCATCCCAGCTGTTTCCATGCAGAATCCCATTTGGACCGTGGATGATTCTAAAACATATAATACACGATTTCTTATACAACCAAACAGAGGATACAAATTTTTGCAAAGCTGCTGCATTATTATTTTTTTTATCTACCGACTTGCAAGAATACAATGTCTATGCCTACCTGCAAGAACTTCCTGATTTCCTTTCTCCAGTTCGTCCCAGTCAAACGCTTTGCCCATCTCTGTAACGATCTCTGCACTTACATGGGTGGGGAGAGTGTGGGTCTCTGGAGGGTGCGTGAAGTAACTGATCCTTCCTCTGTATGACAAAGTGACAATGAAATCTTTAACAAAGACAGGTGATAGATCTTCCCTTCCAGGTCCAAATAATGTTGAATTTCACCAACCCTGTCCAATCGATTAAGACGCTCTTTGCTGCTTTGTCACAGTCGGGTAATCCCCCCTTCCTCAGTTTGCCTTGGCGTCGGGCAAGTAGTGACAAGAACTCCAGGGGTGTGTGAAAGTCTGGAACCCCATAAAACTCCATGATCTGGAGGTGATGGCAGAGCAGGCATGCTAATTAGAACGTATACAGATTAAACCTACTAAAAATATATATATAAATTAGTAATGAGACCACTTATACCTGTGCTTTATTGCAGCGTCTGAGAATGGCCTCCACAGGGGGAAGGGGGTCGACCAGAAGCTCGATTTTCACGCAGTTCCGTAGAATCATTGCCGCGTCGGTTGTGGAAGTAGCCATGACAATGCCAGGGCAATCTAGAAGCTTTATGTGTTTGTCCAGATGTATTTCTTGAAGGCACCTGCAAGTTATGGAACCAGGGGGATACAAAAGGCAATCTTAATTAACTATGGAGGCAAGTTAGTGGTAGTGGTTAGGGTGTTTGACTCCCAGCTGAAACGGGGGTTCTAGGTTCAATCCCTAATGTCTGCTGTCTACCTGTGGGCATCCTAGAGCATGGATGTTCTAACCCCTACCTACTCCTTAATGACATGCATTGAATAAAAGCGGCTGCTAAATTACTTAATATGAAAATCAATATTTGAAAAATGTGTACTTACTTTGTCATACCAGGTGTGGCCCCAACACTGCATGAACGCGCTCTCTTTAGGCTGTTAATTAAACTGCTCTTTCCCACGTTGGGAAAACCTAC
The DNA here is from genome assembly GCA_900323295.1 of Molva molva. Classification (NCBI taxonomy): domain Eukaryota; kingdom Metazoa; phylum Chordata; class Actinopteri; order Gadiformes; family Lotidae; genus Molva; species Molva molva. The sequence goes on along the minus strand of OOFG01062968.1, from coordinate 33,158 downwards.
ATAAAAGGCAAGGTGGCAGTAATTCGATTTTGTGCCACATTTGATTAATGTACAGCAGGATTTGAGGGAGGCTGTGCTCACCAACAACACCGACCGTGATCGCCGTCTTAATGTCCAGGTTGCGGCAGTAGTTCCCCAACAGTTTCATCAGGCAGTCCGCTCCCACACATGCACTACTGTTGAGGAGCTCTGTGGTGGCCTGTGCCACTGGCACGTTGCTGCGCTTCTGCTCACAGCGGGACACCAAAACCAACATGTTTTGTGGAATAGCTACTTCTGATACAAAAAACCCTTCTACCTTCATTGTTTGATTAATTTCTCTGCTGCTGAAAGGGTTGATTGCTTACCAAGTTCTTGTTCTGTAGTTGAGTGGAAGATTTAAAAGCCACAGTGGGAAACTCATTGCGTAGATACTTGATCCATTTCTCCACTATTTCCTTTGATACCAGATCTATATGGTTAGATACAAATAGAAAAGTATTCACATATCAGAGCAATAAGCATAATTACAGTTAAAGTACATCATTACTCATAAAATGGATACAATGTTGTATTTTTTTGCAAATGACCTACCAATTTTATTCAACACCAAGACTATCTTCTTGTTTGTCCCACTCTGGATGACGGCCTGCTCAACCTGTGGACATCGACATCCCACAGGATCGCGTGCATCGAGGACCTCCAAGATCACATCGGATGCCTCCACCACCTGAAACCAAGCAAATGTTATAATGTACATAATAGTTTAGCATACTATTTACATCCTTTTATCTTAAGCTTAACCATTTTGAACCCATTTTCTAATGCATCCCCAGAATAAGCGCAAGACATTGAATGGCGGGAGGGATATACAATATGATGGGACACTATTCTCTGTACAGTTTATTCTCTACAATACTTGTTCTAAGTGGCAGGTGACTATGACAATCAGCATATTTAAGTGCTGATAAGCCTATGCAAAGGTAATAAAAATGTCTTTGTTGGTTTTTTGTTTAGCTTTGTGCTGTACCTTTTTAAATTCTCTGTAATAAGCCTTTCTTGAATTCTCATTTTCAAAATTGACATGCTTCTCCAAATTCTGCATCTCCACTTCCTGCAACAAAAAAAAATAAAAACGAGAGAAAACAAACCACAACAAATATATAAACAGTCTACTACAAAAGTGATGTGACACACTTCAGTTCCCAGTCCATTAAACTGAAAAATGTCTACCTTGATCTCGAAATCTCTCTGTCGCTGCAGGATGTCATTCTGAAAACTATGCAGACTCCTTCTCTTTATCAGCTGTTGTTCTTTTGAGATTCTCTGCTTTTCCTGGAGCTCCAGAAGCTGCTCGTGAAAGATGAGGGATCAACTGATTAGTAAAGATGATTAAATATCCACCCGAGGGAATTGTGATTTGACATTCTTAACTAACAATGAAAAATAATGAATCACCCGTTGCTTCCCGATTTCTTCTGGCCTCTTGTGGTCTTTAACACGTCTCATCGATGAAGGGCTTTTTTGCTTTAGCCTCCCCAAACCTTCACTTTTATTCCCTTCGGTTGCCTTTAGATGGGGAAACATTAAATGTAATGTATATATATTATATATATATATATTTTAAGTAAATTAAAAAAGGATCAGAGAAAAAAACTAGTCTGCTTAGTTTTCACGTAAAAATGTGCTTTAGTTTAAATAAAGCTACCCATAATTGTTATATTGGATTTTAATAAAAGTAAAGAAAAACATCAAAACCATTTGTCAACTAAAATGTGGGACGATTTCATCGCAAAGTATGCACACTTAATATGGTTAAAAAAAAGTTATCTTTATTTATTTCAATTAATTGAAATTCCAATTTGATAAATACACAATACAGAACAGGCTACCTATGATTTAACGTTAGCTCTATATAGAACGAAAGTATGGACGCAAATACGGTTATAGAGTATGATACATCAATGCGACAGCCAATGTTTCTGTTGTTCAACTTTATGGTACGATTTGAAAGATAGCGATTCTAACGTTACCTGAGTTAGATCTTCTATACAGTATTGACTGTAACTATTATAGCCTACAGTTAGCCGCAAGCAACAAAGAGGACGTGCTGACCTCTTAGTCACAATTCCCTCCATAAAGTGCCCTATTCATGAAAATATGTCTTATCTGATTGTATTTATGACAAACGTTGTTTTTTGTAAAAGGGAATTGCGAATAAGTGGTCGCAAAAGGCGATTGTCCTCTCAGTCGCTGGCAGATAAAGTTAGCCTATAGTCAGTTCTATACGGTCAGTAGAAAAGCTCAACAATTTGTAAACCATATTACTTGGTTTCAAGCAAATATTCTGTTATGTGCCATCTAACGCTAAAACTAACTTTACAGCCAGGTTTAGACCATGGTTTCGTAATGTGGACATGTGTTGTGTATAGCAGCAACTAAACTAGCGTTAGCCTTAACGTTAAACGTTAACGTTAAGCCCTTACCTTGGATTTCCCATGGAAGCCAAGGCGCTTTGCTCGTTTTTGTTCTGTAAAACGCAATGACAAGTATCCATTTTAAACGGCAATAATGCAGATACACCAAAATGACTTAATATGAATGACACATAGTATTTTAAACCTATAACGTACTTGTTTTGGACATGTCTTCCTCCCTGCCCCACGTGTGCTACTAGAAGGCGGACATGTGCACAGAATTACGCGAACAACAACATCCGGTTCATCTTTGATATGAACATGAACTATACATTATAATATTCAAATAAATATAATTGAATGTATAATAAATATATTCCCCAATTTCCATTTTTAACAGTTATTTGTGTGTGCGTGTGTTTGTGCGTGTGCGTGTGCGTAAGTTCGTTTCTAAATTAGCACAAACGAAATAATGTTGTTTATTGGTTGTGTGATATTGCTTTAGAAAACATTTTAGGTTTTGAGCTAGAGAGAAAAAGGATTAATTCAATTTCAATTTTTATTTTATTTTATTTATTTATTTATTTTTATCATGTAAAACCCTTAGTCTCAGTTGCAGCCTCAAAGGGCTTCACATGCCCATATTATAACTGACAACCCTCTGTGGGGTTTTTGGTCACTCACATCTTTGTTTAACTATTCCTCTCACCTCCCAATCACATTGTATGTATCCCTTTCCCCTTTTGTAATGTTACTGTAGCAATGACCATGCTACACACCACCTAGGTGGCTTTTAGGCTCCTCCAGAAACCAGGGTGGTGATGTTGAAACCGGTTCATGGCAGAGGTTCAGATGATACAAAGCATGAGGTGTAACATGCTGCCATGCAGGAGATCTCTCTGAGTGTGTGTGGTGATGGCTAGTTTAACCTGTGCACATTGATTGCTCAATGTACAACATGTGTGCAGCCTCACCCAGCCCCAGAGTCCAATCAGTCTGACTCGTGCCAGGTGAGGCTGCTTAAACCAGCCATCATCCACACACACTTGACAGTTACGTATATTTATGTTAATATTATGTGCAATAAATGAAACAAAAACAAACAGCATCCCATATCTCTGAAATGGCAGAAATCTTGAAAAAGAACAGTTCTTAAGGTGGAAATAGAATTACTGAGTTCTGATTTTGAGCTGCAGTTAGCCAAGTGTAGTCATAAACACTAATATGTCCTGATCCATGGAATAAGGGAGTTGTCTTGTTTGCCTGACAGCACCATGATTTGAATAAAGGTAGAGTAATTAAAGGCATGCACTGTGAAGCCCCTTTCGACTAATCGTAATGACAGATGTGTAAATGCAAACACACACACACACAAATTATGAAGACATGAATCAAACACAGCACTTTTTTTTAAACTTTTTTATTGTCGTTCTCAAGGTGCAATCACAATCATTAAAACACATATATCATAAATACATTGCAGGTACTCACTCCTCTCCCCCCACCCTCTCAAAGACCACACATTGAACCCCCAAAAACAAAGGAGACACAGAGCCTCCAAGGCCAACCATTTCTCGTCCATCCCTATTGTTGCAGCTTTAAAAGCTGTAGGCTGATCGGAGTCCATTTAGCTGTAAAAGTGTCCACTTTTAGTTGAAGTCTTGCAGTTATGCTCTCCATATAGTAGACACTAACAACTTTGTGTTATGTAATACACTTTTTCAACTTTTGAAAATATGTTGTTAGAACCCAACCTGATCCGATGTTGTGTTCAACACACAAAACACAAAAACGGAAGAAAAAAAAAAACACCTGAATTGGTACAACCGGGTGAAGTTGATTCGTACATGAAGTCTGTTTTATGTATGGATGTTTCCTTAGGCCTATAATTAAAACAATTTAAAAAGGCTTTGAAAAGGCATCTCCTCTGTGGATTTAACAAGGCCTCAATCAATCGCTCCTTCACCCCCGGTCCCGCTGGGTCTCTCTCCGAGTCCCTCCATTCAATCATCATGCTTTTCATAGGTTTTCTCTCGCCTGCATGTTAGTCATGACGAGCCAACTTGAACTGCTTTTCACTCTCAAACCTCATTACATAACTGGATCAGCACTCGCCTACTCTATCCCTCCACCACTGTTACCTCCACCCACACCCCTCCACCCCTGCGCTTTCCTTTGCTTGTTTGCTTAGAAGGGTTTTCACCTTCTGGAAGGTAGTGTGCATGTCTGATAAGACTTAAGGTAAACAGTCCTTAAGATTAGCCATGTGACCCGGCCAGACACCCTTGGCTGGACTTTCTCTGTACCCTCACGGCCAAGGCCAAAACAAAAGCATTATAGCCGCTAAGCGCCTCACTGAAATAACCCTTATTTCCACTGCCAGTATAGTGTAGACCTGAAGGTCCACTCAATGTGGACTCAACCGTTTGATCACGAGCTTAAATATCACACAAAGAAAATACAAAACAAACTGAGGCTGCAGAACTTGATAGCATGGAGGTATGCAGTCCTTCTGTTTAACACAAGAAACTCTGCTTCCAAGACCGGATTCCCTTACTTAACAGACTGATGACGATAATTGAAATCCGTACTATAAAACAGTCTCATATTTACATACAAATAAAAAGGAAAAGTTTCTTATATTTTTTTACTAAAAGACATTAGTGGTAAGAACTTACATTTCCTTCATGGCTGTGATTATGTATAGGCTGCTTCTTCCTCAGCTGTCACCATTCCTCTGTACCGAGAACCTTTATGCCAACACAGTTTACAAGGACTAGAGCTGACACTATGGCCCGCCCCATCGGCTAAAGACAATTAAATCCTACACAGAGATTGGGTACAGCCGCACAGCGACGGACAACTGTAAATTTCCACTTCCCACTGACTCCCTACACACACACACACACAGCCAGGGACTAAGGATTAGTACTGTGCCCTGAGCGCGTCACAGCCACCTTCTTTTTTTTTAAACCCAGAGAAGGAAGATAGACAGAGAGGGAGGGAGAAAGAGGGCGAGAGAAAGAGAGAGCCGAGTCAACCTTTCCCTCATTAGACCCATATCTCTTCAACTCTGAGTGGATTTAACCAAAACAAGCAATTTTGCTCTACTCTCCCAAGTGTTGGACTCCTAAAGCACCAGAATATACATATTTGTGTGTGTATGTGTATGTGTGTGTGTGTGTGTACGATTGTCATAATCATAATACCTCCCCACGGCGACATATTTCATAACACTTATGAACACCTTGTTTAAAAGTGCCTTTAGTGAATCAAAAGGATATATGAAAACACATGCACTGACATGCAAACAGAACTCGTGGCAAGCTATCTGCAAACATCAACCCGTAGAGTACGGCCCTTCAACAATGCCTAATAAGGCAATGTGCAGTCTATTTATTTTCCGCATGCGTTGAAAACGCCATACACTCATAACTTAGCTTACAATACCAGCGCAATTGTTGCAATGTCAGGGTCAATTTCATCCAAATTAATCAGTTAACAGGATTTGTCACAACATGGGGCAAGGTTTGGCATGTCTTCCATACACCCTCTGGGTGGCCGTTATAAATGACGGTAACTTGAAATGAAATGAGATCATTAATGCACAGTATTTTCAGGTGCCTAAGTAAACATGGTTCTTTTGTATGGATCACCAGATTTAATTTCATTGGCGAAATAGTTAATAGCCGTGTAGCATTCTATCAATAAATAATTAAGCACTTGACCAAACCAACAGTGGACTGTTACTGCCCTCCAGTTGACACAAGGAAGACATGGCGTGCATAGAATGTTACACCCATACGGTTTTTATTGTTAAAATGGCATATGGTGTAAGGAATTATAAGCACTGAATGCTAGCAACATTTTCACCATTTGCCATGAGACACAAACCACTAGGCAAGGCTAAACGTTTGGCTCAAACACCATAATAACCATGCATAAATCGATTTTGATCATTTGACTCAGACATTACACTAATGAAAGATTGTCTACACATTGTCTTTAGATGCAGTTCATTCGTCTATATGGAAATAGTGTTATTCCTAAATTAGTTCCTACACATTCGAGAATAATGCTTTTCCGAATAACGAGGGAAATTAAAATCACATTCCCTTATTTAAATGAGGGATAAACATCAAAGTCTTCCAAAAAGGTTCCCATGATAGTTATTTTGTTGTCACCGAGAGGTTTATCAAGTGAGCCATGTTGTGAAATAAGGTATTTTCTTTCTTCAAACAGTTGAAGGACATTCATTCAGAGTTCAGTTGTCTTGTGTCTGTACACACAACATGATTATGAGGCATTATGATTACGTCAGATATTGACATTATCCACTATAAACGTTTCTTAATCCATCAATGTGTGCATCATATCCATGAACTAAATCTATATAGGATTCAATGAACAATAATCCACACATACTCTCAGTAATGGACCTCAACACATGACAGTGCAAGAGAAGCACTCTGCAAACAAGAGGCAACAAAGTTTTCCAATTGACACATTAAAGATTGTTACAGTAATATAGTGTTATTAAATCCATACTAATTATTGTGGTGCATACAATAACATGGAAGCTGGAAGCATGGAAGATGCAACACATTTATTATTCTATAATGCAATTGTAATACTTGTAATACAGAAAAAATGAAATTTGAAACCAGGTTTATCTTGCTAGTAAATATTGTATATTTTCAGAAGATTGAGGAAGTTATATGTATGAATAACAGGTGTCGATATTGGCTAAAGGCTGCCTTGCTCTTCATTCAAATAATGTGTTAATCGATGTCTACCTACCCAAATCAAATGAACTGAAGCACTTCTGAAAAATAAGCGGTTACCGTTTGGCAAGCACAATGGTCTTTCCTTTCAATGTTACAACCTTTTTATGAATGCCAGAAATATAATAACACCACACTCCTCACGTTTATATTCAAAACAAATGCACGTGTCCCCTCCAGTTAATATAAGCTGATGGTGGTGAAGACGGTTAGATAACGGACCACCTGGATAACGCCGCCTCATTTCCGCAAATAAAAGCATTGAAAGCATCATATCACAGACGGGAATTTGGTCGTCAACAGTTTCACTGTAATTGACAGTGTAAAAGATAAAGCATTGTTGACGCTATGTTGCCTGATCTGCATAATTGCCAAAATGAAGTAAAATGTTAATTATTTTGTTCACGAATATGCTTTACCATTCCCTTGAGCCAATCAACGTCGTTTAATTAATGAATGCACACATATCGTTTGCTGACTATTTCTGGATAGAAAAACATAGATTAGGGATTTGACTTTTGGGAATAAAAGGTTGATAACCACCTCATATAGTAGCAGCCCATTATTACCCCCAGTTGAAACGATGAGTGTAACGATGAAACACAAGAGGACATATTCGTCTCTTTACTCTCTACTAATCATAGCCCAGCATACAACGTGCAAAGGGTAAACATTGTGAAATACACATCTAATTATTTATTGTATACAAGTAGCCTGCATGATGCACAAGGTGACGCGTTTAATTATCATAGAACCCTTGGACAAATCATTAACGTTACAAGCAATTCTTGAATTTTAAAATCAAGCATGTGATCTTTACCGGAAACAACTTTTACAACCAGCCACTCGTGTTAGTAATGTAGGCTATTTCAAGCGTTAAGTATTGGCTGATATCGTATGTAGTAGTTTTCAAATGCATTTAGTCAATGTTGCCGACATTTCGGACAATTAACGTTAAGGAAGATGACAAATTACCTGTGAGCTGTTTTTGAATAAGCTGTTCCTTGTTCCTTATTTGGTGCGATGGATCACGTTTGAAATAAATTTCATCGGGATAAAATCTCTCTGTGACCTTTGTTTCAACGAGCGGGCGTGCGTTTAATATCAGTTTGAGTGGAAAATCACCAGCTTCTCCGTGCAACAGGAGACCTGATTCTTAAAGAGACAGTTCACTAGTGATGGGTTGTTCGTGAACGAGTCGGATTTTTCAAGAAAACCGAATTAGAAATAGATTGCACTAGATACATCCAACATTAACAACCGCTATTAGGAACGACTAACAATCCGAGTGACTGACGTAGGCAACGTTTTCATTACTGTAGCCTTATGTCCAGCCATGAAATATATAATTTCATACAACTAAATACAATTCTACCTAACATATCTTAGAAAAGAGACACAGCTATTATACAATCCATCATCACATTAAATGGGCACTAAAAAAGTGATATCAACACATTTTGTAGGAAACATTAATGAACAAAGAGTCGTTTGGGAGCCGAAAGAGCCGGCTCTTATTGGACAGCTGAGCCAAATGATCTGACTCAATGAGAAGAGCCGGAATGCCCATCCCTACCGCTCACCCAAATGTGCGCGGTTCCTTAACTTATCTTGTTCGCGAAGTGCATGTAGATAACCGTCATGGAAACTAGAGCATCTAGAGAAGAACCAAGATTGGTGTGCAAGCTGGATGCTGCCCATCACTTTGTATTAGCGATAGGCGATTTATAATTAAGCCATTAATTTGTCCTGAAGTCATCTGTTGGCAAAGTTTTGAAATACATCCAAAAAATTGCCATGCGTGTATGATATTTGTCAAGGACTTAATTTATTTGAAATTTGTCGTCTTTGACCTAGTTGACACTATCTTCATAACGTCTCAGCTGTTGAAAGGCAAAGTGTGTTCAAAGGCACTTGTCTTGTGTTTTAGTTGTGGTTTCCCTGAACAAAAGATTCATAAACATGACCAATTGCTTTCTGGCACTCAGGATGGAAATGGTCAAGTAGGCGTGCATGGCGAGTTGGAAGTAGCTCTCAATGTCAAATCCACATTTATATTGTTTTGGTGTAGGCCTACCATTTAATCATAATGCAGGAAGGTCACGTTGTTGAAGCCTCTCCAAACTATAAATACCAACAATGGTTTGTTATTGTTTTGTGGCTCTTGTCATACTCATTTAAAGTGTTTTCATTCAAATCAATAGCTAATAATATGAATTAACCAAAAGTGTTTGACAAAAAGCATCTGCATAACAAATGCAATTAGTTTAGTTGAGTGTTCAGGGTTAGACCTACTTGTCCTGGACGGATTTAGCTTGTCTTTTGTTAGAGGTCTTGCTGAGGGCATCCCTGTCACATGGTAATGGTTTAATCCTGTCTCACATGTAAATACTGTCTGTGTCCTCCTGCAAAACCCCTTTGTGTTCTCCGCTGGGAACCTTGTGACTCGACTCTAGTGAAGCAACCATTTGTGTATGGTAAAAACATAAAATTGCTAAAAATAACATAAAAGGATTCAGTTTGCATGAACATCGGTGTGCCACGCCATGATAACCAACACAAATGCAACTATCGTTTCATCAGCTCACCTTATCTCAGGCTTGCAAATGCTAGAGTAAATATTTCTGCTCCTGTTTTTATCAGTGTGCCATAAAAGCTATAATGCCAACATTCACTTCCATGTCTGCGTTTTCAGCTGTTAATGCAACAAGTGAGCATGTAAGGTTTAATCTGATATTACCAGGGCTGTGTCATGTGAGGTGTAAGCATCTGACTGTCACACACTGCCAGGAAAGCGTCAACAAAGGGCACACAAATAAACATGTTTCAGAGCACATAAGCCTGTTGCAAGCGCTGTTGATTCAATTTTATAGCCATCTTCAACCTGGCATCAGTCATGGAATAACCTCGAATTTGTGTTTGGATGTGAATGCCTCCCTCACTGGGACTAAATCCCTCTTATTTCGTGGCAATCCTGTAAAGAGATCTTCTTGGCAACAACTTAGATGAATTTAGACCTTTTGTATCCGCCAGTATGTCCTTTTGTTACATAATAGTTTGGCCCTTTAACCAAGTATCGTTGGAGGTTTAAGACCAGACCAGGCTGAGTAAACACGGTAAAATACGAGTTCATCGTTCAATGGCATAGGGTAAAATTACTAGAAAAAAACTTTTAATGAATCATTATTATGTTTTATTTATTTATCAACATACATGTTCCAGTGGATGAAATCAAAGTAAGTGGTTTGGAAAGGAATCAAAATAAGACCTCAACTCCTAGCTTCTTGCATATACATGCTTTTTACCTCAAGTAATCATCGGCACCTAATACAAAATGAGGATATTAATACATGTTAGCTGCATATATTGAACACTATTGTTGTTGCCAGAATGGTTCCTCATTTCTAGTATGTGGTTCAAAGTAAAAATGGTTCAAACATTACAGTCTTGGCTGTTCTACTCAAATCTCCCATGGTTCCTTGTTCAAATGATACAAATACAACATAAGAATATCAGTAGAACTATTTTACATCCCCAGTTATTGAAAAACCAAAGACGTACAAGTTGTTAGCAAGCTGCGAGCCTGGCCTCCTAACATACTCTGCACTTAGTTGAGGTTCTAGTTACAACAAGCTAGGGACCTTACAATGTAGCCATTCATGTTTATTCCAAAGGAAAAAGCCAAAACAGATGCAAAGCACTGATGCAGTGGGCTGAAATCTCCCACCATTTTAAAGACAAAAATAGCTCTTTAGGAAGGTGAATGAGGTATAGTTAGTAACATATTGAACAAATCATAATTACTGTTACAAAATATAAATTATATATACACATTACATTAAGGGGAATTCAAATGGCAACTGTTTAGCCCAGTTAGTTGGTCTGTATATTTTGCAACAGTTTCTGATCAAATTGACTACCCTTACATGCTTTGTCCCTCATAAAGGTTATCCAAAGTGGGAATTGCAATTTGGCACGTAGAAGCCAACCATAGTTTACTTAGTTGCTTTGGAACGAAATTATAGGTTTCAAGACTAGTAACACATTTTGCTTAACTCGTGTCTTTCAGTATGCTAATCCTGAACTGGGTACTACTTACTTCTGTAATGGATGGAATCACTGTTATGTGCGGAACTCTCCTTTATTGTGTTTTGTTGTGCACAACTTGTTCCAATTTGTATAAAAAGCCTGTCCACTGTTGTTTTAAAGCCTAGGCCTCCATTAAGTTTGTACTTCCGAAGGCCTCTTTGTACTTCTGAAGGTCTTTTTGTACTTCCGGAGGTCTTTTCAGATCAGACTGATGGGGTTTACAATGGCAACAATACACCACGTGTAAGTGCATGTGTGTAAAGCTAAACAGTCCATTGCAAGCAAAACATACCAGTGACCTTGGCTTAACAGAAAAAAGGTCCACTGCCGATGCAAGCGATGAAGAACATAAAAAGAGAAATAGCGCCACCTATAGGGGCCGTTCTGAATAGTAAATGACTCGGACAAAATAAAAAAATATATATACCTTTTTATTCAACGTACATTACGTGACAGTGCCACATAAAAAAACGAATACAAAGGGTTTTCTGTCATGCTGAATAATGCAATTCAGGACTAAAGCCTGAATGCCTATATATTATTTATTTGACTGTGATAGCAGCCATTGTAGCTTACTATGACTGGGTCAAAGATACCAGAAAGTAGGCAAAGGTCAGAAAAGGGTTCATATCTGCATACAACTTATGTAAGTACATTTGTCAAGTATTATTATTATTATTATTATTATGTTTTCAAGTATCATTTCTACATCACTAAGAAATAACAGACCTCATAATTCAGACTAATTCACTGGCTTTGTTTGCCACAATAAGCAGAGTGAATGATTTTTGCAGCGTATTATATAAGTGTATCATACATGCCATACTCATAATATAGAGCTATGTCTACCACTAAACAAGGTAGCTAAGTAAGCTCAAATAAATGCATGCATTTATAATAAGATGACCAGATCTCTCAAATGAAAAACTGTAACATTTGTAGTTTGGCAGTCCCTATATTAACAAAATAGTAAATATTATTTCTGAAATGGGACATATTTACGTTTAGCCTATTCTTACCATGGTAAATGTACTGTAGTAACATATTGGGCTGTACTCCTGGCCCAATGGTTAACTACGATGTGTTTTAAGCTTTGGTAAACCAGCCGAAACCGAGCTAAGGTAGGCAACTCAAATAAGGAAGCATTCTATATGGTGTTGATAGCCCATTGTTCATGCCTGCTTATGGTAAGAAGCCGTTAGATAGACCCCTATGAAGCAAGTTCACATCACAGCCTTTCAGATAGACATGGGACTAACAATCAACTGCCTCAAAATGAATATTCATGATGAGCAAGCTAGAACCATTGCCATTTAAAAATCTATCAATATATTTTTACAATCATATATTTTTTAATTCCGGGGAAGGTCCTGCAAGGGAATGTCCCTGGAAAACGGGGATATCTGGTCACCCTTATTTATAATGCATTCATAAATAGATACCATACACAATGTAAGCACTTCTACGCTTTTGCTGCCGAATTCCTTGACCAATGAGAAAGAAAAATACACGTTAGCCTAAAAATATCCAAGCATATGCTTTTTCCAGCCCAACTATTCGATAAATTTCTCACACAAACATTTAAAAAATCCTTCCATAAGGCCACTTAAAAGACAGTTCTGATCCAATAGAAATCCACATTCAAATCAGCTGTGCAAGACGCTGCCTGGCTGACACTTAACACTCGAGTCCGATGCTGACCAGTAGCTGCTCCAGCACTTGCAGTTTCTGGTTGGCCTCCTCAATGGCACTGTACGTCTGGACATTGGTAGTGATGTGGTAGCGGATGTCATCCACCAGAGGGATGGAGTCGGTCTCCTGGCGATCCACTACAGACCTAGCATCCTCTTGGATCATCTCTGCAAACTCAGCACTGTTCACAAGCTGGGAAAACACCGAAATGTCCAGTTAAATATAGTTGAGCGAGTCGTGGCACGTTGAGTTCTCTTTTGGACTACATAACAGGGGCTTGGGCATAGAGTTAAAGAACCAGACTGAAAGCAGTGACTGAAATAGTGCCTGAACATTTTGTCTTGTTATAACCTATAATGTGTACCTATATTTACAATCAAGACAAAAGGCCTACTGAGATACTAGATGTGTATTGAAGGGCAATGACAAAAGTGTTTTTGTGCAATATGGGCTCTTGACCATTTCCTATTATGATTTTTTGATTAAATGGGTACTATAGTCATTTTTTTCCAAAATGATATTGTCCAATATCATTTTGGCAAAATGATATTGGACAATATTGTGAAATATTGAAAAGAATACAAATGCACATGTTTCTTTTTGCAATATATTCTCTGAGTTCCCGCAGAAAATGTAAACAAACATCATTGCGTAGCGCCAGCATCTAGTCCCAACACAGACACAGCAGAAGACATTCACCTTCTCTATGATCTTGGCCATCAACTCTTTGCACTGGTCCTCCAGGCGAGAAAGGCGGAAAAGCTTGGCGGTCTTCCAGATCTGCAGAACGTTGTCCTCACATATGGTCTTAGCCAGTGTGATTCCACACAGGCGCTTCAGGCCTGGGAGCAGATACATGTCCGCCACGTACAGCATGTCCAGCACATTGTCGGGGAATAACTGGACACAAAATCATGATTCATCACGCATTAATGAGTATATAAAACTACCTTGGGTAGCCTTAGGTTAGCCTTAGTTTTAAGTGTCAAGTACTTTTATGTATGGATACAGAACACATATTTGAAAATGCTTTGGGTAAGGTTGTTGATACAGACATCACTCATCTTCAACATAGCCTAATACTGGTAATAAGGTTTTGGTGAGAGGGCATAAACGTTTTACAACAATTTTGTAAAGAAAATGCTATTATGTCTTTGTAAGGAGTATTCGAATATTTTAGGATACATTTCCCGGTGGAGTGCTAACTGCTTTTGGAGAGTTGTGTTGTGTTGGAGAGGTATAACAACTGGTCATACTAGTTGGTATTCTTTCAGCCGGTTATTACCTCAGTGATTTCAGATATGTTAGATGACTGCAAATGCAATCAGTGTGTTGCCATGTGAGCGACATTACCTCCGTATCATCACCGTAGATGTAGTAAAGGAGGCAAATAAACACTTCGTAGGAGATGTTGTGGAGCGTGAGCACCGGGACATCGGGCTGGGATGTCAGCATTTCTCCCTCACCGAAATGGTCCTCCAACATAGCTTTAAAGTAATCGCTGCGTCCACAGAAAAATGCCTAGAACACATGCACACATAAACAGCGTGCCGGCTATCGACCCAAGCCAATGACACAGGACATAGGAAAACATAGGATCAAGTCCGACTGTAGAAATACCTTATGACATAAGAAATTATAACCTTCCACTTTGAAGACAATGTCCGGGTAAGTGGGGTAGTCATCGGTTATGATAAAAGGAAGCTGACCACATCCAACCTGTTAAAAAGACATCAATAAATGAGTGAACATGAAGAGCCTTCACCGAATAGGCTCAAAAAAGTATATGGTCACTCATGACGAGATATCGTGATCCCTTACTCTTAATTCTGCAGGCAGGGCACCCACTGCCAGCTGCAACATATTGTCTTGCAGCAGATCGTTGTGAGGTCCAAGGGTAAGCACCTTCACACAGATTCCAGGTTTATTGGAAACTACAGGATATTAAAGACAACAGCACAAGAAATGTTAGTTACTGATCATCAAAAGATTGCCAAACGTAATGTATATATACCTAACCATATTGATAAGTGTAAGACAAGTTCTTACCATATTCATACACCTGTTTACATTTATGCTGAAGTTCCTCTGTAAGGTCTTCCATTTTACACTGTTTAGCCAGCAGTCTGCAGTCCTCAATAAAGCTTATGTTGATATCCATGCGTCCTTCGAGGAACATCGATTATTTTTATTACACTGAACAATTTTTTTTAAGGCATAACTGAAAAAGAAGGCTCAATATCTACCTGTGTAGAAATACTGCAGGAGCGCTCCAAAAGCTGCAGGGTTTATCTGTAAAAACAGTTAGGCATTATTTAGTTTTAATCCCATTATGCTGCTCTTAGATCAAGCATTATATTAATGATCCTGTGTTTCTTACAAGGTTTTAACAGCTCTGGGATTAGATGTGTAAATGGTGGTCAAACCAAGTAGCACTTAAAGGTGCAGTGTGTAGGATTTAGTGGCATCTAGCGGTGAGGTTGCAGATTGCAACCAACTGAATATCCCCCCTTTCCTCACCTCCCCTCACCCTTCCCTTTCCACTAACACAGGCAAAGCTATGGTGGCCTGTACTGGCCTGTAAGGTGCCAGTAGGTACTTCCAAACTGATGTCATTGCCTACGACAGCATCGAGCCAAAGTAAAGAGGTTCCTTGATCGATTTATAAATTATATTTAGTTATTTAGTCAGTAAAACTATAGTTCATAGCTTACAATTAACATAGCGATTATTATATTGTTATTTGAAAACGCCTCCTCTCTAGAGCCATTAGTCTGTTCTGGGCTACTGTAGAAACATGGTGGTGCAACATGGCGTGCTCCATGGTAGAGGACCCTCTGTAGATACAAAGGGCTTATTCTCAGGTAACAAAAACACAACGATTCTTCTCTTCATGGGATTTGGCACAAATAGAAAATACTTAAAAATATTATATTCCATTTCTGCCAAGTACATTCCGCTTGATGCCAATCAATTTTACACACTCACCTTTAAAAATGTATTAGAATAATATTAAAATCAATTATGTGTTTAACTGGCAGCCAACTAGTACTAGCGATAATGGGGTAAAGTTGTCAATGTTTCTCAAACACCTCTACCAGCCCCATCAGGTCGCCCACCCAAGGATTTACCAGACCAGCCATGCTTAGCTTCCTGAGAAACCAGCAGTTCAAGGCCGGTAGCCATGGTGATGGCTGGTGCGAATTAGGTCTTACCAAAGGGTGTTTGAGTGTGATCAAGTTCTTTCCTTTCCACTTGGTTTCAAACATCGTCGTGAAGTACTCGGATCGTGCACTGAGAATACAGCGGTGAGCCGGGAATATCTCGCCATGGATCATGAACTTGACATCACTGTGCTGTCCCTGCTCAAGTATCCTGGAAATTAAATGAACAGCATATGAGGAATATATAGGTTACATAGGGGACATAGTGTTGCTTTGTGCATTCCATCATATGTTTTAGATTGTAATGTTTTCCATTGATGTTTTGTGTTATTTTGTGTTTGCTAAATAAACACACTGGGAGCATAAGCAGCGTTGCTGACTTTTTCTTTCCACTGTTTCCTACAGGCCAAAAAAATCCAATTACATTTTTTCAATTCAATTTTATTTGAATAGCCCTTAATCACAGTTACAATCTCAAAGGGCTTAACAGGCCATCTATTTATGACACCCCCTAACCCCAGCCCCCCAGAGGGCAACAAAAAGCGATGTATAAAGGTGATCTGGCACAATTTGCTCAGCCACTGCAATGTTTATCTTTTTTTACCTTTTGTATAAGGTGCTGGTGAAAGGTCTTGATGACAATTTAGTGTTACACCTTGGTTACAGTCTCAAAGGGCTTAACAGGCCATATATTTATGACACCCCCCTAACCCCAGCCCCCCAGAGGGCAAGAAAGAATTGTGTATTTAAAGGAGATCTGGAACAATTTGCTCAGCCACTGAAATGTTTATATTTTTTTACTGTTTGCATAAGGTGCTCCACAGAAGGTCTTGATGACAATTTGGTGTAACACCTTAAGTCAAAGGTTGGACTACATGACAATATAAACAATGAATACACCTCTTGTGATGGGCTGGGAAACTGTCAAATCATAATTATCTGAATAAGTCCCAAATGAATGATAAATAAGCAATTGATCCTTACATGTGCAGGAAGTAGTCAAAGTAGTCCCGTTGCATTGTTTTGGCAGTAATGCACTTGTGTTCTTTGAGCAGACGTCGAATAGAGTCTTTCAGGGAGCCGTACACACACCTCTCTCCATCGAATGTGTTGGCTTCGCACTTGGCGCCTGAAATCATAGAGTTGGAACCACTCTTGACCTTCTGAATGTGATAATAATATGAGACCAATCCAGGTCAGAACCAGAACTACTTCCAAAGGAACACAGTATTACGATTTCAGCTGTTTTCTTTCTGTCTAAAAAGTATAAATAATGATAAATGTGTGGGCATTGGTTTATCCAACATTCTGGGGGGCTAATGGGCTCATCCTTTTTGGGGCAGAAGTGAACACATACCATACATTCCTGCACATCCTATTTTAATTGGAAAGGCACTACATACCATGAGCCAACAGGTACTGGACAAGTTCTTCATGACCACAAAGGCAGGCACAATACCTGAAGAACAAAAAGGTTAACATTACAAATGGATAGAGTAGAAACCATAGAGGTACAAAGCATCCACATAACGTAACATTTTATGACGTCATACTTACAATGGGGTGCAGTCCCATTTATCCCTTAGATTAATGTCCACATCTCGTTCTTCAACAAGATACCTTCGTAGAAAAAACGTGCAGTGTTATGCAATAAATAAATAAATAAACGCATTGTAAGAAATGATTGCAATATAATGAAAGCTGAAAGAGATATCAAAAGAAGCACATTCTTGTCACACTCACACGGTATAGATATTAATAGTAATACATCCGCCGGCCGGTCATGTTACTGCTACTACATCTTTGGTACATCTTTGGTACTAGCGACATGAACTAGAAGCCAATGTTTCATTGTTCGATAACTAAAAGAAGGCTATCACTCTTTTTGAGAAAGTTGGTATCGAAAACAAAACTGTTGCGATACAACTGCAAACCGTCATGTTATTAATAACAACATATAACTTGTTAGGTTATTCACATACCGCCGTGCAAGTAAACATTGGCTTGTAGCTGCTACGGCTAACGAGATGAACGATTAATACAACTAACAGATAGCGATAATTATAGGTATATGAATGTAGTTAACCACTATGGATGCAGTAAGAGCCCTGTGTGTTGACAAATGTAAATAGGTAACCTCCGCCATGTCTTACAATATAAACAGTGACCATGGGGACTCTTGACAAAGATACCCGATTGCGATTGGTGACTGGTTCCTTAGCTGGCTAGAGCCGTAAACAATCGGGTTTAGTGCCAATAAATGCAAATAAAAAACGCAAATAAACAACATAGTTAAAGAGCCCGGAAACAAGCTGAGCCTGAACTGTGCACTCTGTTGTCAACAACGATGTTGTTCGTTACCTGACTCTAGAAATGTCCCCCTTCTTGCAGCTGGAAAATAACTCGTATGCGTCCATAATCGATGCAGCGTTTTCCGTTCTCTGTTATACATTGAAACGGCCCGTCTTTCAGTCAGTTTGTACCTGTTAACTGTCAGGTAAATGGTGCAACTTTCAGATTGTTTTGCTCTGTGTGAGTGTGACTCCCAACGTTTGGTTTCGGTATGCAGTGGTCATGTGACTAAAGGGGAGGAGCTATATCCACACTGACGCCCTTCAGAAGCTGGTTTGAAAACAGGTTGGTTGGTCGGTTTTACTGCAGAATATATATATTTTTGCATCAATATTCTGGTTTCTTATTTGATGAGACTCAAGATGTTTGGTTTGAACTACACATTTGCCTTCATATTTTACAAGAAACCTTGCTTTTAACACGAGAAATACATTTCTTCAGAAAGCAACTGAATAAAGTAATATTATATTTTGCATACATAATACCCAATAAATGTGACAAACTATTTTCATTGTACACAACTTATAATACAATCTTTGGAATGTGGTAGAAATTTGAAAAATGTTGAAGTGCACATCAGGTATGCAGATGATTACCTGGAATTGGGCTCTCACTATGTCTTCTGTCAGTCCAAATTCCATTTGAAAATTGAAGGTCTTGGCTGAGTCTGGTATGATGTCCTCAAGCATACCACAATCCTAAACGAGAAATGTATACATATGACTTAATACAAAATAAATCAGCAATCTTTTTTATCCTGACCCCAATGAGAGAACAGGTGTGTATTTCAAGAGCCATCTTAACATGCCTGTTGTATGTATGTTCATTTCTTGTATTCATTGTGGTGTCTACATCATCCCCTATCAGCCAATGGAAAACCGTGTTGGTGTGAATACAAATCTCCTTCATGTCTCATGTATCTGAGACGCACGCTCCATTGGCATTAAATTCCCCCAAAATCATGATATTCTAGGATCATAAAATATTTAATTAGAGCTTCATTGCAGATTATTTCTACACAATGTATAGACCATGGAAGAAGGCCATCATACTTTCTAAAGCAGGGGTCAAGATCATATGGCAGTGATTGCATATGATTGACCAACAAGGCTTAAAATAGATTGTATCATCAAAATGAAATAGAATTTTACACAAAATATTTGATTATATAATAAAAATATCTTTCTGAGATACAAAGCTACATTTACCAATTGGGAAAAGTAACTAAGCTAGGGCAATTTCCAGGTCAACAATATCTATTTACCAAAATCTACAATTAGAGTAGATAATGAAATGCCTGAAAAGGGAATATGACTAAGAATCATTCTTTCCAGCCTAAAATGCCATGAATAATTTGCAAGGAATTGACCCTATAAAGGTTGAATGGTAATTATTTAAACCCTCCTGTGGCTCTTCAAAGAACAATTTCAAGTTATTTAATGTTTATATGGCTGTGGCAACTGAAAAGGTTCCTGAGCCCAGGTCTAAAGCCAACAAGTTCTGTCCTAATAGGGATTCACCTCGAACATGAGCGCGTATATATGATTTCTAATAAAGTGACTATGCACTCACATTAGTTTTCCATTTGTCTTTGACCTTGAGAAATACCTCGTGCAGTTCATCCAACTCCTTCTGGGAGTCACATGGTCGGGTGTGCACAGGTATCAGAACAATGTCAACCAGCACTGAAACAAACCAGTCTTTGTCAAACCGCTTTTAACTTGGCATGCTAAACATGACTAATGTACAATGGCCTCCGATACATGTTAATATCTCCTCAGTACGTTTGAATTATTGGATTGGGGGGGCAAAATATCTGATATTGTTTGTGAGCATGTGCCAGAGAAGGGTTTGGGTTGAGGGATGTGCTATGTAGAGGAGGCCTACATGTGCTGTGTGGTTTAAAGTACAGGATGTAGGGCCCTAGCAAAGCTGTCCACGTCATCTACCTGGTTGTCTTGATATTGATAGCTGTCGATCAGGTCATCCCTTCCCGGAGACTAAAACATTAAACTGTGTGAATTGAGTGTTCTTTAAAGAAGAAGAATATAAAAAAAAATATTTGCACATGAACAAGTTGCCTACTATACAACAAAATGTGTTCTCTGCATTTGACCACCACTAGCTGTAGTACTAGGACCATTTGACCCATCACTAGCTGTAGTACTAGGAGCATTTGACCCATCACTAGCTGTAGTACTAGGAGCATTTGACCCATCACTATCTGTGGCACTAGGAGCATTTCACCCATCACTATCTGTGGCACTAGGAGCATTTGATCCATCACTATCTGTGGCACTAGGAGCATTTCACCCATCACTAGCTGCAGCCCAAGGAGCAGTGGACAGCCCTTTTATATTTGACAGCACCCGGGGACAAACTCCAGGTCTACTGCTTTGTCAAGGGCACAGGCAGGAGTATTACCCTAACGTGTATGTCTTATGGTGTGGGAGGAAATTTGAAATGTGGGCAATTGTGAACATCTTTAAATAAATAATTATTTTTCCAAAGGTATTTAAAGTCCCATGGAGTAGTTGACGTTCACCTGTAGACGAATAAGAACTGTTCCTTGTATCTGCTCCTTCCCAAGCAACTACTTATTTTGAAAGTGTAGTGATGAGTTCTGTCATGAACTGCTTGACAGAAACCCTGCTAACATCTACAACCTCCAGAATCAGTATGATGTCATATCTGGAAACAATCTGTCAATAAGAGAAAGCAAATATGACAATGTAAAATATAATGTAGGCTACCCGGTGAAACTTTAACATCCATGATGTGAGGGATCAATCTGTACTGACGCTTTGAACTTAAAGTAAATAATACACAATCAAACATATTAATATACACACACACACACACACACACATGCTGAGATTATGTTTTGGGTAAAAAGAAATGGAAACACACACACACAAACACACTTTGAATATAATTTACCTTGACCAAAGTTGAAAGGACATCTGGATCCGACACTTTTGTAAGTCCGAATCTCTGTACGTTAAACAACGCAATCTTCATGGCTGAAAAAAAGTTATGTTGATGCTCACAAAGACAAGTCATGTACTGTAGGCATAAAGTGAAAATCTAACAGCTATATATTACAACTGAGACATACACCATAATCATTCTCCGCCCTATTTGTGGGAGGTACTTGACAGTGAACTATAGCTGATGACAGTGAACTATATGTTGCCCTTATTGTAAGAAACAAGACTGTTGAGGGATTTTAAAAAGCATCAAGCAGTCAGACCAATTCTATAGTGGTTTCTATTTATCTTCTATTAGTGGCAGCAGTGCAGCAGATTTGAGCAAGGGATTTAAAACCACGTCAAGTCATGTCAGTGGTGTTTGTATAAACGACACGACAAATACATATATTTACTTAAACCTCATAAAGTGTTTTGTCATGCTTTTTCAAAAGCTGAGCTATTGTCATGTCTAGCTTTGCAGCTAAGCTGTGCTCTGAAAAAATGAAACGTTTTGTGAAAAAAATCTTGGGGCATATAAAAGGGTCAAAAGTTGTGTGTGAAAAACTGAATTTCAGCTTTTTTTGTTTTCATATTTCAATAGTTTCTAGTAAATTAAATCTGTATTTTTTTGAATAATATATTCTTAATATTTTAAGAGGATAAAGTCAATATTGGCATGCTTGCTAAAGATCAAACTTTCATGAACTTTGTCACCATTCAATGACATATTTCTGATGCATCCCACAATCAAACTCATTTACTAGGGTTGGCAATTTGGAGAAACCAGCCAGAGTAAGATAGATTCTGAAAGTATCCAACCGAAAATATCCCTCCCCTCCCTTCAAAGCCACTCCCCCAAAACACATGACTAGCTCGCTAACATTAGCAATTGGTAATCTGCATAGCCTTGCGGAAGACTCCTGTCATTCACAATGAATGCAAAGCCGGGTAGGTATGTAGGATGACAGGTAGGCCATCCAAATATTTCATTCGTGCCAAACAAAAGGATTGGACGGGCTTATTATAGGCCTGCGATAGCCACAGATACTATATTTTCCCCTTTTTTTGTAGGAGCATTTGCACTCTTTAAAATCTTTCAAAGTGTGGGTTTAATAATGTTTAATAATATGGTACAAATAGAATACATAGCCACAAATAGACAATATACATTATTCCCATACCATTTAAACATTTGCAGTCTTTTTTTAGGAACGAAAAAACACGTTCTCCACTTAATGTCACTCTAACTCAACTTCAGCAGAGCCATTCGCCGGGATGGGAATCCAACCCTGAAGGAAAACCAAATATTTATGATCTATTTGCATCACAGTGTGTGCAGCAGACGTGTGTGTCAAACTGGTTACACCACTTAACCTCACCATCAAACCCTGCCCCTCCCCGCACACTGATAACAGCTGTCTGCGGTGACTCTTCATCTCAAAGCTGCACTAACCTCACACCCCACCTCCCCACATCAACAGTCTCCTCCACGCACATCGCGAACACCATGAGTCTGAGAACAAAGCGCGGCAGCCGCCAGAAGGGTCTATACACCGGATTCTCAGGGGGCTTCAGCAGCATGTCTCTGGGGTCCTTCTCTGGCCCCAGAGCCAGCAGCTACCCCTCCTCCGCTGGCGCTCCTCTCAAAGCTGTGACCGTCAACACCAACCTGCTCACCCCACTCAACGTGGACATAGACCCCAACATCCAAGTCATCCGCACCCAGGAGAAGAACGAGATCAAAGGCCTCAATAATCGCTTTGCGTCCTTTATTGATAAGGTAAGCAAATTATAATTATATATGTTTTTCCTCAAATGGTTTGGGAACTAGTCTTTGTCAGGATAGATTGTTAGAAAACGATAACTGCAATACTTTCATAAATTATTAAACACACGTTTAGGACGTAATTCTGAATGAACACGTGCCATAATTAGGCTAGTTGCTTATGTTTTTTTATTTGTCACTTTAGTGAATGTTGGCGACACATGTTATAATGTATGCTAGGTCAGATACCTGGAGCAGCAGAACAAGTTGCTAGAGACCAAGTGGAAACTGCTGAGTGATCAGTCCGATGAAGAGTCTAAACTAGAACCGATGCTGAAGGGCTACATTACCAACCTGCAGAGACAGTTGGACACGATCAACAACGACAAGGAAAGACTGTGCCAGGAGAGCAATGTTATGCACAAATATGTGGATAACTACAAGAACCAGTAAGATAGCCTTTTTTTCAAAAAATGTACTGCATTGTCAAAAGCGTATGAAATATGAAATATCCATGCCAAGTTTTATCTTAAGATAACATTAAGGGAAGTCATCTTGGCTAATTTAGATATAATCAATCACTTTTCTGCAAGTTTCAATGTATTATTTTGTTGATTCAGATACGAGGAGGAGATCAACAAGAGGAACGGAGCAGAGAATGATTTTGTTATGATTAAAAAGGTACAATATTGATTATTATCTTAGTCACTCACTCATTCATTCTCCGTTACTCACACTTCCTTTGAACAGTGCACGGGCTAACGTTAACGGTTGCACGTAGTGCTAATGTATGTTTCCTCCCCTAATCTCTAGGATGTTGATGCTGGCTATTTGACGAGGGTGGATCTGGAAGATAGATTGGCTGGCATGACTGATGAAATCCACTTCCTCAATGCCTTCTATGACACGGTATAATCTTAAATCAACGGACATGTATTGCATTGTTTGTTCTATTCTATCTTTATTTTTAAAATTGGACGTGTGTGTGTTCAGGAGCTGGATGAACTTCGGGACAGCCTGAAGGACACCTCGGTGGTGGTGCAGATGGACAACGCCCGCGGTCTGGACATGGGCCAGATCGTGGCCGAGGTCAAGGCTCAGTATGAGGAAATCGCTGCACGCAGCCGTGCGGAGGCCGAGGTGGCGTACAAAACCAAGGTGAAAGGGAAAAAATGCCAATACCTGTAAACCTTTCCTTTTATTTCAGTTGGTTCACATTATATTATCGGCTCTCTGAGGTCCAAGCATCAGGTGTAAGGCAATACATCTATAAAGGAAATAAAGTGTTTAAAAGCAATGCTTGGGGATCTTCCCTTGAGATAGTATAATGTCATGAGATGTGATGTGATGATAATTAATATTCTATCCTTTCATTTTGTCACATCCGCACCAGTTTGACCAGATGGCTACCCAGGCAGACAAATACAGCGACGAGCTCCGTCATACCAAGTCGGAGATCGCTGATCTCACCCGCATGATCGGCCGCCTGCAGAATGAGATCCAGGCCGTCAAGGGACAGGTGCGTAGCAGTGGATGGCTTGGGAAGCAAATTGAAGCTGTATTATCAGTATTTATAAACAGTAAAACATCCTGAACACATACAGTGCCTATATGAACCAACTGTGAGATAATACATCTAACGGAGTCCTGCCGAGCAGAATCCGCCTAGATACTGGCTTAGGCCAATTTACATACTATTGAAATGTTTAGTGAGGTGTCAAAATGACACTTCAAGGCAGTGGATCCCGACCAGCCAGCAGACAATCCAGCTGAACCAGTTCCCGTTGTTGACGTGTTTCTTCCATGAACCAAATAAACTAATTCAATACATTTCTCAGAGACAACCATATTGAGATAAAATATTGACAATTAGTGTTCATTTTGTTTTGTTTTGACATTGTAATCACTGTACCTGTACCATATTTTAAAGACTATTCACAGGAAAATGAATCAACCTGTTTTATTTTTTTTTCAGGATTCCTCACTTGAGAAACAAGTATCTGACGCTGAGGACCAAGGGGAACAGGCCATGAGGGATGCCAACGGCCGTGTCAGGGATCTGGACCAGGCCTTGCAGAGAGCCAAGCAGGACATGGCCCGGCAGCTCCGGGAGTACCAGGAGCTGATGAACATCAAACTGGCCCTGGACATCGAGATCTCCACCTACAGTAAACTGTTGGAGGGGGAAGAGGACAGGTAAGGAGGAGCAGCATTCGGCCGATCCTCTCAAACACACGATGGGCTAAAAAGTAAGAAAAAAATTATATTATATATGGTCTATGTTTTCCTCATCTCTTCATTACAGGATTGGTCAACAGGCTGTGGTCAGCGTTCAGACTTTGGCCAGCAAACGTAAGTATTCCACCGAGATTATTATTTTAAGATGTATTGGCTTCCTTAAGGCAGGTTTTGTGAAAATGCCTCCGCAATGGATTCAAGCTTAGAACATAACATAACAAGTCACTGACTAATGATAGGACTTTGACTGCATGGAACAACAGCAGCCCCTTCTTTACTGTAAGTACGTCAGGGTTTCTTAGCTTAGCTTTCTTAGCTATTTGCACTGTCCAGTACACAGTATTAGTTTCATGTTTTTTTCCCACTGTGCTTCCCCCCTTAGGCATAAAGGAGATTAACGGGATCAGCAAGCAAGACAGGTCCCCACCCATTGTCTATAAGGTAGTGGAGACCCAAGACCAATTCACATCATATGATTAAGCCGAGAACTTTATTCTAGTCCAATATTTATGTTGGTCTTTCCATGGTTCTGATTTCTGAATTCTATTCATTTATGCATTGTTATTCATTCATGTTTTGTTAGCAGATTTCTATCAATTTGTGACCAACAGAAACCTGACTAATGAGCCAAACAGATAGGCCTACTGGTGGATTTTGTACCTGTATATTAACGTATCTGTGTGACAATTTGTTTAAATAAACATCCTTTACAGACTTTAGATTTGTACAATTATTATACCCTCATTTTTTACCCTGGTTTTTTTCATCCTACTAGAAAGTCTTGCACTTGTGCAACTAAGTCATGAATTCATTTGTTTTACTCTCAGTGTAAACCTGACCTGTCAGGTAACCTGACCAGGTTTACGTCAATGTAAACGACTTTGTGTCAATGTAAACCTGACAGGTCAGGTTTACATTGACACAAAGTCGTAAACAGAACTGGATTGCAGAAATGCAGAAAAATCATTAACATGAAAAGACACCGGTGATAACAGGACTTAACCAAGAAGACAAAACCTGTTGACGAAATGCAGGGCCAGCACAGTATATTCTACCCAGGTAAAGGTAGTCCAAGGTTTTAATAAAGTACTGGGACCTTAGGTGCGATACATTTGATACCGTTTTTCTCTTTTTGACGGTTATGTAGCTGCATCTGGTACACCAGCCATTGAGATCCTTATCTCAGGATAGAGTCCCATCTAACTACATAGGGAATGGTTCCAACCAGTAATTAAGGGCCGTTTTGTAAAAAAATATTACGTATGTTGAATCGGAAAGGGAAGGAGAGGGAACCAAAGAAGAAGTCGGAGGCCATGTTTGTTTCTGTCTGGGATTTATATATACATTTTCAGGTGTAGCAAGATAAAAAAATGTTTTTAAACAAACAGAGCATATCCCGAGACAATGACCCGAACATTGACCTTTGCAACTCATTGCCGTTTCTAGGCAAAACGGCTCAAGGTTACAAGTTAGAAACATTTATTATAGAGTTAGATGGGACTCTATCCTGAGATAATTGCATCTCAATGGCTAGAGTACCAGGTGGGGCTAGAGGTTATGCAGAGTGATAGTCTGGTAATTCCAGCTTGGGATGCTTACCGTTCCTTGCCTCAAGCTCTCAAACTACATTTTAATAAAACGTCTACCACATCCTGGCTTTTTTTTTTTTTAAATACACAAAAGGGTAAGCCTACAGCTCATGTCAAGAATGTGGATTGACTTTGGTATATGTTCTTGTTAAACTGGTCACAACTCTCAGAAAACCACACAGGTAGGAGAAAATGTTCTCTCTCCCTATTTGGTCATTTGGCAGACACTTTAAATCCAGATGCATTTAATTGAGGACAAGCATGCTTACATGTATACATTGGGGTTAAAACCCAGAAAGCTTAGGACAGGTATAGAGTCTCGCCCCTTTGGATAATGTCTCTACATTGTTAAAACCTCCACAACCCAACAGTACACATTTCAAATAAAGACTGACCTTGAACCTTGAAATCTGGATAAAACTATTAGTTTGTACAAATGTGTAGAAAGTAAAACAAATTCAAGTGTGAGAACAATATAGTGCAAGTAAAAAAGTTAAACATACTAAATAAGTTCAAGTGTTTACCAGTAGGTGGCAGTGTCTGAACACTAGTAGTCTACAATACTTACTGTAGATCTCTTTGATGTAGTAATAATAATACAAATTATTATTTTTTGATTATAATAATAATTAAAAATATATAAAGTTATAATCATCATTATCATCATTATTTACATTATCATTATTTATTATTTTGACCACAATTGTGGTCACGTGGTTATAAGTAGGAATTTGCGGTAAGGCGGGGCCAGACTGCTGGCTGGGGCATGTCTGTGTACAGGGGCGCACGTCATTCCCCTTTTCCGTCTTAAAACATGTTTTTTGTTTCTATGATGTACGTATATTGAACGTGCAAGTAAATTTCGTCCTTACCTAAATGAAATGTCAGGATGTAACCCTTCTCCTTTCATGTCGTAGATTCGTAGTTCTTAATATAGACGTACATAAATTCTAAACCTGTCACTAACTAGATATCAAACCTACTACCGTTTCCAAGAAGGTTGATTTGTCATAGTTGGGCGGATCCCGACTTTCTTTTCCGTAATTCTGAAGTCTCGAGCCATTTTGTCAACTATTTTTTACACTTCGCTTAATCGGCTGCATTTTCAAGAGCATTCAATAAATGCGTTATACTTAACGGAATATAAGGTAGGCCTAACGAAGCAAGCCAAGAATGAATAGGTTGATGCAGTGAAATGTCTTCCTATTTATAAGTCTTTTATCTATATGTTGTCATCACAGGTTTTGAGATCATGGACAAAGAAGCTTTGTTGGATGACCTTCTGTCCAATAAGGGCACATCGTCCCTTCTGAGCGGCCAGCTGCCAATCAAAGTGGTAATAGACAACCAATATATACCTCCTTTGATAACTGGGGAAGACATGGGAACCAGCTTTACCTCTCTTGGCCATGTCGTTGACTCAGTTCTGTCTGATCAGATCAAAACAATAGCATTAGTTGGCTCAGCAGGGTCCGGTAAAACAACTGCCTTAGAGAAGTTGACTGTAGACTGGGCCAAAGGGGATCATTGCCAGAAATTTTCTCATGTGTTCCATTATGACTTGAAGGATCTGAGTTGTTTTGACAGCTTATATTCCCTGAAGACATTGATACTACAGAATCGCCATCGCTTTGACCCAGAGTCTATGGTTCTGGTGCTGCAGAAGCCAGAGAATGTAATGTTTGTATTTGACACGTTGGATCTGTACAAACATCCCTTGGACCGCTCAGTCCACACTCTCTGCTCTGATCCCAGCATGCCAACCACAATATCCACTTTGGTGGCCAGCTTACTTCACGGGACACTTCTGAATGGAGCTACCTTTTTAGTGGCCACCAGGCCTACAGACAGTCTGAAGTTTCTGGAGGGCCTCAAGGTGGATCTGTTAGGGTTTTCAAAACCCCAACGAGAGGCCTACTTTGGACAGTTCTTCAATGACCCACATGTTGCCAACATTGCTTGGCAGAACATGGAGAGGACATTGGGTTTTTATGATTTTGGTTCCTCTCCTCGTTTTTGTTGGACTGTTTGCTCAGTTTATAAGTATCAGCTAGATGCTGGAGAGAAACTGCCTGAAACAATAACTGAGATATGTGTAAATGCAATGGCACAAATAGTCGCATCACTTGCACTCGATGAAGTCAGTGCCAGAGAACTGGTTTTGGCCCTGGGTAGAGTGGCTGCTCATTGCTGCATTGACCCACATTCTACCTGCAGCAAAGAAAGAATTGCATCTTTGGGTCTCAAACAGCTCCTTAACGCTCCAGTCCTAATTGACTCTCTGCTGAGGGTAGACGGTGACCTGGAATCAGATCAATTCGTCTTGTCTTTTCACACCCAGCTGATGCAAGAGTTGCTATTAGCTGTGTCTTTCCTTTTGGATAAGACAATAGCTAAGGACGTGACTGAACTATTGAACACGCATGAAGGCCATGTAAAGTATCTTCATCTTTTCCTGGCAGGGCTTTTAAATTCCAGTCAGCGGAGGCCACTTGAGTCTCTGCTGGGGACATTTAAAGATGAGCAGCTGATGGATTTTAAATGTTGGCTTAAAACCAGCTCTCAGAAAACGCTTGAAAGTCACTACAAAGAAAAACACCTGAGAGCCTTCCGTCTGCTCCATCAAAGTCAAAATGATATGTTGGTGAAGGAAATCGTCACGCCGTCAGCTCGAATTGGCATCAGCTATGCAGGCCTGGGCCTTGTCGACTGTGTTGCTTTGAATTACATTGTCAAGTGCCTTGGAGGGATGGAGCAGTTGAATCTGTATTCAGCAAAGAATTTGACAGAGGAGGGAACAGATATCCTGATCCCAGCCATGGGCCTGTCTCAGAAGATAATGTAAGTCACCTATTATGCAGAAAATTCCCTTTTTTTAGTCACTGAATGTGTGTTTTTATTTATTCGACTTGTTGTTCACCCTGCTTGCACAACAAACTAACCCTTGTGGGGGAGCGCAGGTCAAATTACTCCCTCTCTCCCTCCTTCCCTCTGTCTCTCTCTCTCTCTCCAGGTTATCAAATAGCTCCCTGAGCGCAGGCTCTGTTGCCCATATAGCCAAGGCCTTAAGGGAAGGAATAACCAAGGAGCTCGATCTGTCTCATACCGAACTTGGAGACGGAAATCTCAAAGTCCTCTGCAGTGGTCTCAGAGCCTGCAAGTTGCACAAATTAAAGTAGGATTTTCCCCAAATCATCATTTCTCATAGGGGATGGGAGAATGTTGAATGATATAATATGATGACATAGTATGAATATGATATATACTATATTAATGTAGAATGCTAGCATGCAGACTGACTGAGGCCTGCTGTGGAGATTTGTCCTCCGTGCTGACCTCCTCCACCTCCCAGTTGAGTGTGTTGGATCTGATGTTCAACGAGCTCGGTGACCAGGGTCTCATGCAGTTGTGCCAAGCCCTGAAAAACCCTTTCTGCAAACTACAAGAGCTAAAGTATGTAAAAGTCTACATAATATGTAATGTTTCATATTTGGCTGTAAGATACATTCAACATGACATAATACTGAATGAGTGATGCATGAAAGTAATGAAATTCCATTCAATGATTTTGAATGCAACATTTGTATATCGTAATTTTGTTCAGTTTGAAGTGTTCATCGAAATGTCTTATCTTTGTTACTCATTTCAATATCTTATCTTTGTGGTACTCATTGCAAGGCTACGTAGCTGTCAGTTGACAGCAGAATCCATGGAGGCTTTGTCCAGAGCCTTGTGTTGCGGCCAATCAGCACTCAGAATCCTGGACCTGACAGAAAATGAGATTGGTGACATTGGAGCAGAGCATCTAGCTCAAGCACTACAGTACCCACATTGTAACCTACAGAGGCTCACGTAAGGCAAAACTGAAATTATCACATTAATATCTTTCCGCTTTTGTATTTGCTGGGTAAATGACCCTGAAACAACATATCAGCATAAATACAAATTATAATAATTTATACTGTGAATGTTACATTTAAATACAGCAGTGCTCCAGAAATGGAAACAAATTTGCATTGTGATTACTACTGTCCCATCTGTTTTCAGATTAAGTGCCACAGCGTTGACAGGGAGGTGCTGTCACGGTTTGGCCAAGGCCTTGAGATCAGACCACTGCTCCTTGGTGGAGTTGGATCTCTCGGTGAATGAGTTGGGGCCGGAAGGAGCACTGCAGCTCTGCAAAGCTCTCCGAAAACCCGGCTGCCCACTGGAAAAACTCAGGTACACGCCACTTCTTTTGATAATACACTGGTCTTTAGACAGTGGCATGTTGTAGATGTCATTGAACACAATTGAACCTGCTTGCGGCACACAGGTGTCACGTGAATTGACTTCAACGTTTGCTTTTCTTCCAGTTTGACACGGTGTGAGTTGACACAAGTGGTGTTTACCGAGTTTGGACTCATACTGAGGAGTGGGAGCTCCCAGCTCAAGTCCCTGTCTCTAGCTCTGAATCACGTAGGAGACGAAGGGATGAAAAGCCTGTGGAAGGCTATCGCAGATCCCTGCTGTCTCCTGGAGGACTTGAGGTCAGTAAATCACTGACTGACTCTCATTACCTTTAAGCGTGCCCCAGATGGGCCGCTCTTGAATGAATTTGAGTACAATTTGACTGGTTCACTTTATTCAGTCCCGGGTCTCGCTCAATGTCCCAAGTGCACCAAGAACCGTGAAAGTAACTAAAATAGTACTTTAACTGTATTTATAAGCACCTAGTCCCGATACACAGACTAACTGTCTGCCATTTGATGTCCATTATGTACATATTAGCGTTGAAATGACTGAGCTGACGGACGTCAGCACTGGGGCCCTGTGTGCATCACTGAGGGCCAGTCGCTCCCTGAAGAGCCTGGACCTGTCCAACAACATGCTGAGCGATGCATCGGTGGTCGCCCTAGTCCAGGTCGTGCAGGACAGCCCCTTCTTGCAGGAAGTAAAGTGAGTGATCCTCCACATTACCATACCACACACACGCTAATACCTGTTGCTCCTAGATGGGCTTGCGGTCACATTGGCTCTATACTATGAATTCTATGGAGTTTTGTCTTGTCTTTTTACTGATTGTTCTTTCTTTACCTTATCTTCCTTTTAGCCTGAAGTATAATGACTTCAGTGAAGACGTTATGGAGATCATGGACCAGTGTGGTAAAATAAGATACTAAAGGATCAAGTTTCTGACATTCCTTTGTCCTAATGAGAAGAAATTACGGCTACAGGTTTAAGATTGTTTAAAATTAAGCATTAATGGCAACTATGACATTTTATTCAACAATTTAATAAATATAAGTACTGAAAATGAATGCATAGGTGAAATACATTAAAACATGTTTAATGAAATTTTACATAATTTGGTATTTTTTGAACATTTTCTTTAAGGCATATAAAACAATACTTCTACAACCATCAAATATATTATTCAATGATAAAGCTCTTTTATTTCACAGAATAAAATATTTCACTGAAATTGTAATCTTAATACAAAACAACCAAAAATAAACTTGCTTTATAAAATTGTCTAAGCCATTCTGTAAGTACCTGACTGCTGTAAACACAAAAGACACACAGTGATAAATAGTCCTCACTCCAGAGGCAAGGTGGATGTCAGAGTAACTCTGCCGGAAGTGATTTTAAAGCCACATATCTTTTTAAAACAACAACAGAGATGGATGTCATTTGTAATATCCTGTTCAGATATTAGCTCAGAGCCTGGAACGGCCATTCAAGCTGGAGTCCTTTGAGTCCTTAGAATTCCTGCAGTTTGTGTCGGCTTCGTCCTCCGAACTGCTCTCAATGTCACTGCGGTCGTCCTTTGCAACCTGGGAAGCGGTGCCACATATGCATCAACAGTGTTATCCCCACCGAGCTGCTTCAGAATTGACTCAGAAGTGGGCGTAGCTAGTTCTGGCGGGTCACTCTAGTCATGCACCGCCTATCAGCTGACAGCTAACGTGGTCCAATCAAACACACGTACAGGGATGGATGGTCAATTTAAGTGTGTGTGTGTGTGTGTGTGTGTGTGTGTGTGTGTGTGTGTGTGTGTGTGTGTGTGTGTGTGTGTGTGTGTGTGTGTGTGTGTGTGTGTGTGTGTGTGTGTGTGTGTGTGTGTTTACTTTTAAT
>OOFG01062967.1:0-37163 GCA_900323295.1 Molva molva | reverse complement strand
CTTTGTCGAGTTTCCTGCTACAATAACATGCATTTTATCTGTGCCATCTGCATACAATGGTTGCCTTACATGTGGACTTGAAAGAAAGAATTATTTGTTTAGTTAAGAAACTGAAACATTTATTCACCGATACAGCGATAAAGGAGAAATAGCCATTTGTGACTTTAGAACTGTGAGCTTAAGCATCGTTTCAAGCCTGCATGCAACCATCAACATTACCAACCTGTGGCCTTCGAACTTATGAATTCAAGATGTATCTGCATAAAACCAATATTTCATAATGCATTAAACAGAATACTGCATGTAATCAGATCAGTTTCACCCATGCTCATTTTTTTGAAATGGAAAAAAAAGGTCCTTCATGAAACCTTGTCTCTGATTCTTATTCCTACAACTCTTGATGACCGAGCTATGTAATAGCGAATTTGTCAAATAAATACAATTTTAAGTTTTGGTTCAGTTATACTTTTGATTATTATGTTATGAAGAACCCAACAATTTACATTCGTTTTTATAAAATCATGTGGGAGGGAATATCTTGCTCTGTGCGCTATATGCAATATTACTTTCTTTTGCATATACTCACATAACAACCAGTCAAAGATATTAGTTAACATTGGTAGCAATGTACCAATCACTTTGAGGAACTTTGGGGATTATTGTTGTGACCAGAAAATCTAAACAGCTATATTAAAACAAACAACACATAGAACACAATTGTAAATAGCCTTCTACAATAAAAAACTATAGAACATATGCAAAATAAATGTACAAAAAAGCTTGATTATTTGTCTAAATGCTGAGGTTACATTGCATTATGATGTTGCATATGCAATTGATTAGGACTAATATGTACATAACAGTCAACGAGAAAGTATTTTCAGTATTATAAATCTGTCAGACACAAGGTATGTAAATTACCCAGAAGGAAGAACACAGTCTACTTTGACATGAGTGTGAGGTAGGCTATGTCAAAAAGGCCCTTTTCCACTATTGAGCAATCCTAAATGTTTTACAAAATGAAATAATCAATACATATGTATCAATCCTCATTATATATGGGCCTGGTGTGAATGACATAATTAATTAATTTTGTTTTTTGTTTGTTTTTGTCCTTATCGCAATGTTCCACGTAGTGTCGCTGTCTGGAGAAAGCGAGTCTAGTTGGCCCAGCCTCATTGGATGAGAAAACATACATGACTACCGCTTCCCTTCCTTCTCTCTCTTCGACCGCGGCCATAGTGGAGAAAGCACTGTGGACAAAATGGTAAATAGAAATCCTAAAACATCCACGGCGTTGGCTGTTTTAAATTTGCATCAATGTTTCTAAGTCATTTAATAAATGTTTATATAGCTTAAATATGTGTATATTGTGTGAAAACACACCTTACACTTAAAACAATGTATGTTACGGTTTACTGGAAGCAGCTCTACGCATGTAAGCGGTCTAGCTCTATTCACCTGGACCTACTCAATCTCTACGTCGAATATGTATTAACTTCGATTAACGCTGAGGTCCCATAGGCAAACGTGTACCTGGTCAGTATTAACTTCACATGCCCTCAGTGATGTATCGTGATCTAATATTTTTCAATCTTTGTCTACAGTCGTCCCACAAGACTTTCAAGATCAAGCGCTTCCTCGCAAAGAAGCAGAAGCAGAACAGGCCTATCCCTCAGTGGATTAGAATGAAGACTGGCAATAAGATCAGGTATGTTTTTATTAGCACTTTTTCAATAGTTCAAGCATGTTGGTCCTGCATTCCCTTAAGTGCCGTAGAAGACGTTTGAGTCACTCGCCACATCTACTTGTGCAGTTTATTTATGCAAGGACATCTAGGTAGACAACGTTTTTGGATGAAGCGTCTTCCATTTTATGGTCCGATGCCATGCCCTATGTGTTTAGTATGTAAAGCAGGTCTGCAATTGCAGTACTTCAGACTAGTGGAGTATTGTCATTAACCCTGCTGAGAGCATCCTCCTGCTATGGAACTACTCTTCTTGCTCAGTGTGGGTGATGAAGATCTGTCTGTAGAAGTGACATGGTAGATCTGTTGGACATGAGTGGACTGGTAAAGTGATATTGTCCAATGTGATGCTGTTTATGAATCCCTTGGGGGTAGTACCTCAATGACTAGACAAATGTGTGAAGCTCATGCCCTCAAACTGCCAACTAGTGTAATAGATGCAAGTGAGTATACATGGATACAATTTTGTTTCAAAAGTGACTTGGAGATAACATTTATGATTTACCAATGAGCAAATGGTTCAGTTTAGTGTAATTTGGTTTATAGATGATGCTAAATATAGAGAATGTTGCAGAGCAAAACTGTTCCACTCAGACCAAGGTGGAATCGAATGACCCCATTAAGCTCCCATTAAGCTATGTCTTGTAATGAACTAAAACTAATGTGCACTGCAAGGGTAGGCTAATGAATGTGATGGGGAAACTTCTGGCTTAATTGTGGTGTCAGGTGGTCATACAGGAAATGTACATCAGAATGCACCATGAGATTTTTCTTTGCCCATACTCTGCCATTTTGTGTTGCCTCGAGAGTTTTAATTATGTTAAGTCCTAAATACAGGTAGCGTAACCTAGGCTATCAAAAAACTTGGTTTGCCCACGTCTAGTATGATAACGCAACACTCCCCATAATGACCATTTCACGATTTAATTACTAGACGATGTCATAATTCCTATGCGCCTATACTTCCGAAATGTGGCTGTCGTTACGATGTGACATCACCAGATACAAGCCCTATAATAAATGTATAATCTCATTTTAACCATTTGTCTGCCTTTTACTCGTTTTACAGGTACAACTCCAAGAGGAGACACTGGAGGAGGACAAAGCTTGGCCTGTAAACACTCAACTGCTTACAACTCCGGCATCCCCTGTGTCTTACATCTGTCAAGACCCTCTGCTGGGCCGGGATCTGGGGAGGAAGCGGTGTTCGCTGGATCAACAGTCTTTTTGTACAAATACTCTGGTTATGGTTGTGTTTGACAATAAATAATGTCTGACTCAGCCAGATTGTTTGTCATTGGGTTGTGCAATTCTTAATTAGGTTAACCTTTAATTGAATTATGACTAGAAAAAGGCCACAGCTATGATGGCTGTGGGGAATTAGGACCTGATAACATGACTAAAATGGTGTCAGTTTAGCTTTTAGTATCTGTGAATAACCACACATGAAGACACTCAAGAACAACATTTCATTAACATTTAGTTATTGAGCAGACACATGACTTAAAATGAGACGGGAAACGGAAATCGGAAGAAAAGATTAAACTAGTTAATGGGGTAGTGCATTAAAGTACGTTCTTAATGAAGTGCTAAAGACAGGACCCTGGGAAGATACGTTATTTAAAGGTACAATTCTAGCACTATTTAATTTCATGTTCACGTTACAAAATGATCCAGATATTTAAAAGTAGTTATAGGCTTTCGGGATGTTCTGTACTGCTTCCTCGATTATGTCACGCCCGTTATGTAGAAGAGATAGGCCAATGTCATCTTAAACGGTTTAATCAGCATTTATTCCCCCAAAAATTTAAGGAGTGTAATACGTCTCTGAAAGATTTGACACGCCGACTTCCAGCTCTATTCCTATTCAGAGAGTCAACCTCGTCATGCCCATGGTCAACATTTGTGGTTAGAGTCGTTGTACATGCACTGTTGTTGGCATTCTGCGCGCAATTAGTATTGTGCTCATCATCCCACGCACCAAGAAGCTCCTGCATCTCGAGTGGGGCGTTTCCCTTCAAATATTGCCAGGCTCTTTTGCCGTTATAGTCCATCACATCGACTTTCGCACCAAAGGCACCGACTAGAAGTTTTATTACCATAAATTGGCTGTGCATAGTTGCGACGTGGAGCGGGGTAAGACCCCCACTGCCTTTTAAATTCACGTTTGCTGGAATTCCCACGTTTTCCGCGTGCCTTAAAAGTTTAGCCAAAGTCTCACTGTGTCCACTTTTGGCCAACCAGTGGAGAACAGAGAATCCACTTATAAAATCCTTCCTGGTTAGTAAATATGGATCGTCAGCGATAAATTCAAATATGTCTTCATAGTTTCCATCTACAGCAGACAGCATCCAAGCGTGTTCCATCGGATATAAAACCCAGTCCGATCGTTGGGTGTCTTGCTCTTCCCTTGAATATGTGCTCGTAGTTTCCGTTGAAAGCACGCCACCAAATCCAATATTTGACGTGTTATTGAACAGAAATTCTTTCAAATATTTCTTACGCATAGCTGGAGTAAGCGAACCTCGCTCCGGAGCTTCAGCGGAATATCTATGAAGAGCGCCCGTGGTGGAGTCAGTAACTTCTGGCTGCCTCTGTAATCTCGACCTACGTGAAAAGGAATTGGGCAAAATATGCATGCCATATCTTGATAGACGCTCAACAAGAGCTCCGTGCCTAGTCTTCGGTCCGTCGGTGCTCCGAGTTGGAACCTCAGTTACATTAGAGATTGTTTCACTACAGTCGACAACCAAAACATCATTTTGCGTGCTATTGCTGCACTCACTCACGTCACGTTCCATAATATTACAGTAAAAACACTAATAGATGTATGCAAATAACATTCCTCTTTTCAGATGTCATCCAGGAAAAAGATATGTACAATCCAGTTTTTAAAGTAACTTCCCTATTTGCAGCTTAAACAGAAGTCATGTAAACTGCAGTTAGACTTCCACCTAAATCAGCCGCACTTCTTTTCACTCACCAGTGATAATGTTCCTTTTTATTTGCCGACGGTGTCAAACGTTATTATTGAAGGAACTTTAAATATCGGAGTTTCCGTATTCCATTCGATCCATTTGAGTTGCTCTATTAATGGACAAATTCCAGTATAAACCATGTCCACGTCCTTGCGGGAGGAACTGAAAACGAAGTGCATTTTGCAAATCTGGCACAAAAATGTCTAATGAGAACACTGGCGGACTTCAAGGAAGTACTTTATTGCAATCATTTAACAGCCAACCACCACCCGGATTCGGACATAATACATGACCTATAAAAATGATAAGAGTGGTTTTGGAAACCAGGACCAGTTGTCAAGAAGAATAAACATTAAAAACAAGTTGAATGTATAAAAATCAAAATTTAGTCGGATTCAGGAGGGAGGTCGATAGTTAACTCGCTGATCGTTTGAAGGAAGGCGTTCAGTTCTGC
The DNA here is from genome assembly GCA_900323295.1 of Molva molva. Taxonomy (NCBI): domain Eukaryota; kingdom Metazoa; phylum Chordata; class Actinopteri; order Gadiformes; family Lotidae; genus Molva; species Molva molva. The sequence continues at coordinate 31,984 of OOFG01062967.1, read as the reverse complement.
TGTGCAGTTATCTGTAGAGAAGGACAGCGAGAGGAAAGTCAGTACGTGAAGGACACCCATTGGACAAACAATTTAGCAGCATTCCATTGCCATGTTGTCGTACCTGAGCTGTGTTGAACTTTGAATGTAGACTGCGGTATGGTGTACGGTTCAATCAGTTCAAAGTCCTCTTCTGGGATACAGTAGGTTCGAGGAATAGACGCCAGTCCAGGCAGCGCTAGGCAACCGAGGCGAACCAAATCCTCTGGTATATAGTGCTTTTCAAACTCTAGGGTAAAAAAAACAAAAAAACACCTTTAAGTGCCTTAATGCAATACACTGCTAAAACAAAATCCTACCATAGGGGCCTAGGGTCATCAAATAACCTGTACAGCCCAGCAGGAAAACAAAATCTAAAACTGGCTGGTGTTTAGGGGTGACAACTTTACTCAAAGCAAACAAAATTACACCCCAATTTACATGGTTACTAGTAGTTATAATTTAACTGTTATCCAAACGAATAGAGGTAAAACAGATACATTTGGTTTCCATTGCACATGTACAAAGTTAACAGGCTTGTTATTTTGCAAACCCTTGTAAACCCAAGATTGAAGTCAAGTGGTAATGTGACGATGTATATTACCACTGTACTAAGGTAAAATAATAAACGGGTAAATAAAATCACCAGGCACCCAACCAAGCACTCAACCAGTTTCCCTGGCAGCATAGATGACATAAAATATATTGTACAGACAGATAGCCGACAGAGCGGATGTAAAAGCAGCAGAACTTGGGGAATGGAGCAGTTACCTAGTGGGTCATATGGTACAAATCGCTCAACATCTGGGTACTCCTCCACTTTGCTCTGAGGAACGCATTTGATTTTAGTTTCCTGTGTGGGAAAAAAACAACAACATAGCTTGTCATTTCATGCATTCAACATTAGCTTTAGTACTCACACACATCTGCGACATCCTGTTACATATTTTTAAGTCAAGTGAGGTTTTTAAATTCGCTGTTCAATTCAACCTCCTATGAGCCCAGATATAAACAAGCAATGGAAGCCAAGCTATAGCCTCACTTGCAAGTCGCTTTGGATAAAATAGTCTTCAGTAAAGTGCAGTTGTTAGGGTGTTTGACTCGCTACTAAAAAGGTAGCCAACTGTGTTTGACCCCCAGTGTCCACAGCCAGCCTGTAAGCATCCTTGAGTTGGGTTTCTCGTCCCTACATATTCATTAATTAAATGCATCGCAATTAACTGAAAGTTGCTTTTCATAAAAATACATAAACAGGCCTAGTTTCTCACCTGGATCTTCTGAGGTTTCATCTCTTGTCTGCTAGCTGCAGGGGTAGCACTGATCTTGTTGACTTCACCCAAAGCCTTGCGACCAGATTGTATTGGGGTGAGGAGCTTTTTGGCATGTATGGGTGTTTTAAGCAAGTTCTCTGGAGGAAAGTGGTGTAACATAATATTACAATATAACCGTATTATTATAAAAGTTTGTTCTAATCAAGTAGTACTACATTGACATACCAGGTGCAGACTGGAGCCGCTGCCGTGCTTTCAAGGTGGGTCCAGGGAGACTTAGGTTTTCCCTCTCCGCAAAGATTATGTTTGCCATGTTTTCTGTGGACAGATGACATGTCATTGACAAGGTCTACCGATAATTAATTTCTTACTGTAGGATTCACACAAACTGAATGAAGGGCAATGGGGAAGACCGCAATGAATAATTATGCCTTTGTAGTTGAGCATATTGTGTAGGAAATATTAAGCATGAAATACTTTTCATTAAAATGCATTAAAACTAAATGCGGAGGCATTCAACTTCCTGCCAACTCTAATGGCGTGTTGTGTAGCTAGCTTCAGTGGCTAGTAGCCTATCGAGTAACCTTGTGTAAGTGGCCCTACACAAGTTACTAGGAACATTTATGAATTCATAACAATGAGTTTTCTTTCTATAACAAACGTTCTGTGTTGTGGATATGGAAATGTAAAATGCAATTTAAAAGATAACATTGTTAGATATGCAGGTTAACCATGTATTAAGCCGTTAGCTTAACAGTTAGCTGAATCGATTGCAAATGGTAACCAACAGTCACGTCATATTTACAAAAAAGTTAACCAACAAAATGCATTAAAAATACGATTAACCTAAATTGTACTACTTTCTCACCAGAGTTTAGTCGGGTAACTATCAACGGGTTGCTGGTAAAAGTCAACACGGTGCTGGAGCTCGGGTTTGTTTTGGTATGAAACTCTGGGGGCGTGGCAGGCAATGCTCGCGGCTGCTTTTTAAATCGCATCTCTCGTAAATCTATTGGTTCAAATAATCGACGGTTTGAATAAGCAGCGCCCCGAAATACTTACACATACATTTGCTTGACATTGACCTGTTGTATACAGTCCATGACCTAAACACGAATTCGCATGAGTATAATAATTCCTACATCTTTCAAATAATTACACCAAATGTTTCATTTTCTATACAAAAAGCCCAAAATACATAATTAAAAACACTGCCAAGCGGTAGTAATTTATTTATATTTGCTTATGCAGTTGTATTACTACTACGATTCTTCTTGATTTATTTTACATCTAATCAGGTAAGATAATTCTAAGAATATGATGCACAAAGTGTAAAATAGCGTTATCAAATAAATGCAGTAACATCAGCCAAATTATTTTTTTTATCCAAAATATATGTTGTAGCTTATGTTTAACTATAAAACACCGTCATGTCTCAATGTCAAAACACCCATAAAACCTTAACGTCGCTTGTAATCAGAGGGATCCATCTGTGCAACTGATAGGGGCTCTCCATCTGCTGCTAATATTTGTTATTGTGTTACTTACATGCATGAAAATATGTATTTACACGTTTCAAATACATATCAGTAAAAACATTACAACGAGTTCGCCTACGGACCAGTAGCCAACCGTTTCGTGATTATAAATATATAGTGTCGTTGGTACATTCTCGATAGGCCTTTGCCTTCGGCTTCCTGGACTGGCGAGAGGTTTCGTCCCAGCAGCTACAACCATGGCGTCTACTGAGATAGCCAGGCAAGCGGTGAGTAGCCAATTTGATAAATTAGGGCTTTAGCATGATAAATATATGGCTTTGTGATTGTTATGTGTGCCAAGGCAATTTCCAAACGCTATATGATTAAAACGTGAAGGTGTATATCCCTTGCACTACGCCTTTATTATCACATTGTTCCGTTTCCTTTCTGTATGCACAATAAATGCTAAATGAAGTCGAAGCCATTGTATAACCAGGGGGGCGGAGGGGATTGTTAAGGGAACATATTTAAGCATTTTGCACAGTATTGTCTATTTCAGAGTGGCAGGCCGGAGCTTTCTTATCACAGGAAATTGTGCTGCCGTTATTTCGTGGTCGCCGAGCGCACGTTTCATTTTATCCTCATTGTAGGTTTCATCCATAATGTTTTTTTTTTTAATAAACAAATAATGTATTGACTACTGTGTTGAAACATTAGCTCAGTGATATAATGCTTCATAAAGGGTCACGCCATTCATTCTTTACGCTTCTGTGATCTGCAAAGCTACCAGGCTGGATCCCGTTATGTTTGATGCCATTCTCAGACCCGTTAGATTAATCGGGCGTTGTCTTACTATATTGATGCAACTGCTGAGCTAAAACATTTGTCTTTTAAAATCATGGCGGGGACGTGGTTACCAGTTTGAACCTATTTCCATTAAGGTAACATATGTGCCCAGATGCATTGTGAAGGAAATGGCTTGCAGGAAGCCCCCTGACTGAATACATGTTGAGTCTCCTGTAAGCCTGGTTTGATGTCCTTTTTCTGCCTCAATGTCTAAAAAACATCGAATAGTTGGCTTTAGCTCAGTTGAATCCTGGAATATGCCACATGTTGCTAAGGAGCAGTGTATTTGCTCAGCTGAATTCCCCACACTTCTCAAATAGCCCTTCAGCTGTTTAAACTAATGTTAACTATCTAGTTAATTTACAACTGTTTACCACAAGTGTGGGATGGTCATTTTGAAACTGGACTGTTTTTTTACAGTACGCCTATACCGTGGAACAGTTTGCTATATTTGTTGACTGTTCTACACAAACCACATAATTGTTGGTTTTGCAGAGATTTGGTTTTCGGAAAATGTTAGCCTGTAATCTAAATGTGTTGCTTTCTTGCACCTCATAGTGTAGACATTGGCTTACGTGAGATAAATAGGTAGTAGGAAGTGGGCATTTTTTTTTAAAATGTTAAGTCGTGGTTTTATACTAGTGGTGAAAAGTCACAGACAGGAAACAGGAAATGAGACAAAGCACCTGAAAGCTGAATGCTCAAAGATGGAAGAAATGTGTTGACACATGTTTAAGAAGAAAATGTTTTCCCTATGACAAAAATTGTGTTAAAATATAAACAATACAGTTTGTTTCGATCTTTATTTTGTGTGCATGTAAGGCAACAACATGTTTTCAACTAGGGTCGCCTCATAAGTTGATGAAAGACGTATACATTTGTGTAATGTTTATATTATATAATATTTATTTTCCGACAGGGAGAGGGTGCCCGCGCAGTCCCGCTTGCTGGCCATGTCGGCTTTGACAGCATGCCCGATCAACTGGTCAACAAGTCTGTCAACCATGGCTTCTGCTTCAATATCCTCTGTGTTGGTGAGTGATTCTTACATGCAAGCATCCCCACCCACATCATTCAGTGATAGTTTGCTTCAGTGTACAAAGGCATAAAGACCAGCTCATGGTTAGAGACCCATTCCAAATTGTGAAGCACTCTGATTTTCAGCGGGAACCTATGTTCCTGACCTGGTTATTGGCAGATTGGCTTAATGAAGTGTACTACATCAATGTCAGAATGTATTTCAAAATGGAAATATGTGTCCATCCATATAATAAATGGTCATGGTTACATATTTCCTAAAAGTTATAAGATATAGATTGATGATGATGATGATGGAAGAAAAATAACTGAATAAAATGACCTAATATTGTCAATTATAAGGCCTGAGAGTTTTTAGAAGTAATAATATGAAATATTCTGTCAGCCATTTTGACGAACTCAGACACAAGTGATTGAGTTTGATGGAGTGTGTGTGTGCTCTGTGTTTAACTTCTTGGACTTGAATTAAATCAAAGAAAGCTCTGGCCAACAAGGCTTTCTTGCCATCTCAAGTCACAATAACAGAATCCTCCTCTGTGACCTGTGACTCCTTAGGCACAAAAAGCTACTTTGGCTTGACAGGAAGTAGAAATATTTCCAGGTTGACCCCTCCCAACGATGTGCGCATTCCAAAAACGTCCTGTGTAAAGGATGATGTATTAGAATAGCAACGATATTAGGGCTAATATAATGACTCTGATAAGCTGGAATATGTTTAGAACAGTGAGGAAGGTGGTTTAGTGAGTGAGCGAGTCAGCTGACTGCCTCCCACTGTAAAATGGAAGTCGGGCATCTATTTGCATGAGTCGGTTCATTGCTCATCTAGTCACAATAGATATTTCCTTTTAGATGTGTTGAAGCACTTATCCAGTTAGTTGTACCTCCTGCCTTTGGTCTACATTGTTCTCCACAGGAAAGAGGATTGTACGTCATGACACCTTTCAAAACCAGGTCTAACGGCTAACCCTAACACATGATGGTTGCCGTAAGTCAGCTGGATAGTGTTGGATAAATTATTTTCTTGTGAAAATGTTGTGTCATACTCCTTAAGACCTCTAGGAGTGAATCTGTTCTAGTTTCTGCATGTATTTAGAGAGTGAGGATATTGGCAATACATACAGCAGCATCTAACCATAACCATAGCTCACCTTTTGCCAAGTACTGTTTTAGAAGGCGCTAGAAATGTTGAACTCATTGTCCATAAAGTACTTGCTTTTCAAGAATGTACGCCGGTGACCACAGTATCCATTTAAAGCCCAAAAGGGTTTGCTTAGCAAAACAATAAAAGGGCTAGAAAAAACAAAAAATACTGGACTGGGGTTTGTTGTCACTGCTAACCATTTATTAGTATTCCCAGAGGGGCCAGCTTGGAGATCATTTATGTGACGTGTATTTTATTAGCATTTGGTTTATTTCATTTTCCTTTCAGTCTCATTTAAGGGAAATGTGGTTTCTTGTGAATCAAATAATACCAGTTTCAGCCGTCTTCTCTAGCTGTACAACGTATGGTAGGGATCAGGTGTCTGGTATATGGCTCTCTAATAGACCTACACACCCACCTTTTTAGAGGCTCGTTTTTCACTAAGAAAGAGTTAGGTTGCTGTAGCTATTGTTCAGGGACCAACATTGGATTGGCCTGGGCTAGCAATTGCCTCAGCAAATCACATTCTGATAACTAGTGCCAGAAGCAAAGGACAATATAGCGAATGAAACCTAATTTCTCATTTTCCCTAACATCACGTGTGAAACCTAACATAATTGTCAGAAACTAAAGGGCACACACACTTGGGGATCAAACCCAACAAGCCATGGCTATACAGTTACACCCCTTAGCAAACAGTGCTGGGTGTTTATTACCCAGCATTGTGAGTTTCTAAATTCAAGTCTATGGCGAATGCCAATGCATGCCAATGATTTTTTTGATTGTATTCATTCTCTGGCACATAGTTGTATGGAAAGTCATGAAAAGTGTTTTATTTTAGTGAGGTGACGTCAAATCATTATCCTAGCTTATGCTTTTAAACTCAAGATGGATTGCATGAATACCTGGTATCTGCAGTACGTGTACGTTTAGGCCTCCAAAAACATATATTGGTAAAAGTGTTGTTGGTGTATTCCCGTGTTGATGCCAGCCTGACTATTTTCCCGCTGTGTTTCTAAAGGGGAGACTGGGCTCGGGAAGTCCACCCTCATGGACACCTTGTTCAACACCAAGTTCGAAGGCGAGCCCACTCAGCACAACCAGCCAGGGGTTCAGCTCAAGTCGAACACCTACGAGCTCCAGGAGAGCAACGTACGCCTCAAGCTTACCGTCGTCAACACTGTGGGCTTTGGTGACCAGATCAACAAGGAAGACAGGTGAGCCAACCTTGTAGTCGTAGTAGGACATTTAAAAAAAAAAAAAAGCTAGCAGCAAAGTCATGGGAACACCTAGTGTGAATTTCCCCTCGGGCAGAGTAATGTATACGTTTGATATCCGTGACACTTGATGCGTGCTATCTGCTAGAATTGCTGTAGTCATTGTAGATTTGCTTTCACACACAGTGAATATGGAGCTATTGGATTTAGCCCTGGGGACTGTAACCAGGCTAAGGTTGGCTTAGCATTTCCAAATGGAGCTTTCCATTGCCCCAGTCCACTATGAGCAAACAATAGAAGATAGGCACATTGCTGTTTAGAAATGAGAAGGAGCAAAGAAATACGATTAAAACCTAACTGGATGACCTGGGTTTGCGGTTCCTTGCGTGGCAAGATGGGACTTCACATCGTCTAGCAGCAGTTGGCCGTATAAAATGACATGCATGTGTTGGTGTCATCTTTCAGCTCTTCCCATTGGTCGAATGCAGCAATGCGAGTATCCATGTGTTTGAAAGCCTCTTGTTTGATCCATGCTTGACTTTCAGGAATTCAAGTTATTTTTTGTTCAAAGTAGCTGCTGGTGCAGTTCAGGCCAGGGTAGTAGAATACCCAAGGGTCCCATTTTGTGTCATGGTTTTATTTGAGTCGGTCAAGGTTAATTCCCTTACTAATTAATGAAAATATCTTTGTCTTCCTCAGAAAAGGAATGACCCGTAGCTTTAATTAAAATAAGCCAGATTTCCCAGACGATTCAGTATATCAATTTATTTGACCCAATTCTCCTGTTGACAGTTACAAATCCATCGTGGAGTTCATTGATGCCCAGTTTGAGGCGTATCTACAGGAGGAACTGAAAATCAAGCGCACCCTACACAGCTACCATGACACGCGCATCCACGCCTGTCTGTACTTCATCGCGCCCACAGGACACTCCCTCAAATCGCTGGACTTGGTGACCATGAAGAAACTTGATAGCAAGGTAGGGTCATCGCAACTATTGGCCTCCAAATGTGTTTTTTAACTTGAGTCGCTTATCTAGAAATGAGGTTGCTGCCATAGTTTCTTTATCACCGGATCCTTGGGATAAAAGTCTGCAAAATGTCCTTGCATGTCATCGTAACCTCAGTGTTTTAAAACCGAGGTCCAAATGCACTTAACCCATCCAGTCAGTTCCATTTGAGAAGCTTATGTTCAGACCTTGTTGGTAATAAATAGATGGCTGTTATGTCTTCCATCGCATCAGGAAAGATGAAACTACTGTGCAGAGGCGTCAGCGTGGCGTCATGACATGGTCATATGCTACGCTCATGTGGTCATCAGCTCTCGTCTCGTTGCTGCATCGGGAGTAGGTCAGCTGTGAAATGTTGTTGCCTTGGTTACCGCGGTCTCATCCCTTCCTGAGGCGTCCTTCCCTAAAGTTCCCATTTGCATCAACCCCTCTGGCTATGGAACAAAGCGCTGCCTCACTGTTGGCCAGAGCAGCTGTAGCCAGGGACAAGTGGTAACTACACCGTCGCGGGCAGACAGACTACGGTGTGTAACTTTAGGCATTGGCAACAGGCAGATGTATTGACTAGAGAAGAAATACAGCCCTTTAAATCTCCCTCAAGTGTCCTTGAGCTAAACATTACATTCCTACGGTTATACAAGCACCGATCTTAGGCCGAGCAGTGGTACCGTTCCCAAAATGGCTGGAAGGAAAAACGTGATGGAGATGGAGAGTGTGTCGGTGGCAACACACTTTACTATTGCTGTGTGGGAGTGAAAAGCTCTTTGGTTGCCCATCCAATGGTGGGTGGATGGGATTTATTTTTTGCTCTAATTCTGCTTCCAGCATCTCTGGTATCCATTTCTTCCACCAGAAAATGAAATCAAAACCTATCCTCTTCTCTGCCACTTCCTCTGTTGCTCTCACTGCCTCTCCTTCTAACCTCACTGAAGATGGATATTAGAATTGTTGGATGATGGTTGTTGAAAAGCATCCTATTCCGACAATAACGGCCATGTTTGGAGTGCTCTTAAAATCAAGACATAAAACCTTTCGGCACTGTGCACTGCAGATGCTATTTTTACTGCACTTGTCGAGGCTGCATGGATGTCTGAAACACTCTCAGTGGCCTGATTACAACAAGAAAAGAAGAGATCCCTGAAGCTAGAAAGTGAAGTGGTATAAAAATATACATTATTCCGCTTTTGTACACTTTCGCAAATGGCTCACACCGCCCACACAGCCACTTCAACACTGGCCAGCCATGGTCATGTGTTTGTATGGGACTTGCTTATTTGAATATAGGCAAATTAATCAAATGTTCTCCTCGCCCAGCGACCTATACCCCAGAAGGCTTGACGCTCCCCCCCGGGGGTTAGCATTGTTGCTTCAGTTCCGTGCACGTTCCAGAGCACCTGCCCCCCCTTTGTTTACGTGGGTTTCCTTCGGGTGATCCGCTTTCCTTCCGACTTCCGCGGACACGAATGTAAGGTGAATAGGTTACGTAGCAGGATACTCCTGTGTTACGAGTGCTTGATGCTACCCTGGGTAATAAAGGTTAAAGGCCCTATCCAACGCAGTGAAAAAAGCATCTTTCGTGAGGGGTCGTCTGCATAAAAACGGAGGTGTGGTCGGGGCGTAGCTTTTCAAAATGTGGGAGGGTTTGTCGCGTGGCTAGGGTTGAGCAAGCTTGCTAGCCTTGATATTTGTCAAAAACCAAAGCCAGCTGTCAATCACCGTGCTATGAGTTAAAGTTGACGATAGAGCAATGTCATTGGACAAAATACTTGTCGGTTTAACACCAGTGCAGGTATGTGTCATAACCTTATACAGCCATACCAGCCAAGTAAGAGCAAATTAATGTTTGGGCGCAAATATATCAAAAATACATACATTAAATGTAAAAAAATATGTAGGTCTATATCTTTGTATTGAAGTTATTCAACTATAGAGAAGATAGAGACCTCAGAGAGCTAACTTTTAATCTTTTGCAAACTTGAAGTCCTATTGTCTAGATGTGTTGTAATGGCCCGGTTGATTGGCAGCCCTTAAGTGTGTATACCCTGCTGCATGACTGCACAGCACAGATAACGCCTCCGATAAGGTTGTGGCAGAGAAAAAAATAAGTATATATATTTGTTTAGTCATCCTTCTCTGTGTTTATCAAGCAGCTGTCCACGGTTGCCTATAAATGTGAGGCACATGCAAAAATAAATGCTGTTAGTTTGAATCAGTTTGTCGTAGTGACCAATTTTGATAGGTCAAAAGGGATATTTTGACCAATCAAAATTGGATAGCTAATGTTGTGCCCGAGAAGTGAAGGTATTTAACGGCTGGAATATCTGTTTGCTATTTGTATGAAGAAGACTAATATCTAGTCTTTGAAACAGCTTGATATGCATTTGTTAGAAGTGTTTTGTCTGCTCTGTTTTTACCCTATTTCTAAATTTAGACTTGCAGCAGACCTGATCCCCGCCAAGCTGTTCCACATTTAAACAGTGTATTTCAAATGTTGTGTTTTCGGTTTCTCGTCGCCTCAACATCTCTCGTGTTCTACTTCGTTATCAGGTCAACATTATTCCAATCATTGCCAAGTCCGATGCCATTTCCAAGAGCGAGCTGACAAAGTTCAAGATCAAAATCACCAGCGAGCTGGTCAGCAACGGGGTCCAGATCTACCAGTTCCCCACGGACGACGAGACCGTGGCCGAGATCAACTCCACCATGAACGTAAGTCTCTTTCATTTTATTTTTCCACATAGTGCGCTCTCATCGTGTTCTCATAGACCTCATGGTACGCGCCGTGACATATCATGTGATCGCCAGGCAGCACAAGCACCATCTGTGTCCACTCTGGTTGTTAGGAAGCCACTGTGGGAGGCTGCGTGTTCTTCAGAGTGGTACAATCGGCTAGCTCCTCTGACTGCAGGAAGCCCACGCTGTGGGAAAGGCCCCAAATGGCCGCTGACTCATGACCCAGAGCTCACTTACGACACCACCCAGAGAGAGTCATGGGAGTGAAATACTTTGAGCTCCCATGAGATCCTCTTCTTACTGCTAACTGATGTTTGTGTTCGTAAGCTAATGGTTAAACGGATCAATAGAGCCCCTGAATCAGGATTCTGTTGCTCTGCTAATAACATGGGTACATGCTGTGCTGTGCTTTCTAAATATCTGTGACATACTCCTGTCCTCCCCGGTCAGCCCACTAGCGCTGGTCGTCTTTGTTGACATTCCCTTCTTCTGACAAATGCCAGATTTTGTCTTCCAGGTCTTCCCATGTCCCATTGCTCCCCATTTGTTAAAACTAGTTTGCTGAAATGCTGAATACATACTGAGGTGCATTTGACTGATGTTTTATCAAATAAATACAATTTTCTGCTATTGCCCATTATGCAGTAGCATGTCGATTAGTGTTAGTTCTGCCGAACCAAAACAAACGTACGTAGAAACACACAACTTGAGTAATATGTTAGCTCAGCGCTAGCTTTCTCACACTCTCTTTGTTTATTGAGATATGGAGCAGCGAGAGGAGGAGCCTGGGATAACAGATAAACCAGAGCATAAGTGAACCACTTCACGTCAATTTGTCAAAGCGGCTTTTGGATGGAGCTTGAAATCGGAAGATGATGACGATAGCAGCACTTTACGTAATGCATTTCCGTATGTTGGCTGTAAGTAGTGGTAGTGTATAAGTCTCTCTCTTTTTCTTTCTTTCTCCGCCCCCCCCGGTCCGCAGGGCCACTTGCCGTTCGCCGTGGTGGGGAGCACAGAGGAGGTGAAGATCGGGAACAAGATGGTGAAGGCTCGGCAGTACCCATGGGGGACGGTGCAGGGTAAGGCCGGGCCACGTCCTCCCACAGGAAATGATGAGGAAATGAGGAGGAAATGAGGAGAGGGAGACACTTTCACCCCCCTTCTCCGAACCGCTCCTCTCCCCCAACTCGAGCGGTTTCATCCAGTAAAGGAGTGTTAGCGGTTGAGTTTGTCATGTGGGATTACATGTGTGTTATTAAAATATATCTATTGCTGTTTACTACGTAGGCGTCAGGCTGTTGAGATGCTGTGTTATCCAAAGGGATTTACCGGGAATTCAAATACATGTTATTGAGGCATCTCACTCAAGGATGTCTACCGGTTCAACTGCAGCCATTGACCCATCAAACCTAGAACCCTAGCCACTATATTTACTGTATGTCTAATGGACAGATGCAAGCAACATCCCAAGTGTTATTTACAGTAATGGAAAGGATAGGGGAGAACAAAAAACGAACACTAGTCATATCCAAGCCATCTATTTGGGGCTGGAATGTTGACCCTGGTTGTGGTGAAGGATGATGGGTTGCTAGAGACGTCAGATTACACCAGCCCTTCCGATCAAATGCAACCACGGAACGAGGAAACTTGGATTCATGTATTGGAATCATGCTGTACATGGCTGTATACACCCTTCCCCACCACATGGTGCATGGGACACTGCAGCAGTCGGGACAACAACCAGCACATTTCGAGAGCTGTGAAGAATTGTTGTTGCTGAATACAATGATTTCAATGATTTAATTATTGACCCTTTCTAATCAATATTTCACACCAATGTAATCACGACTCCATAGTATTGTATTGAGTCGGATGCATCATTATGGTAAATGTGACTGTAGCTTCTATAATGCCTCTATTAAGTATATGTTATATCCCATTGGATGTTTTCCTTTTCGTTTAGCGTGTGTGGAAGTTGGTAAAGGGTTTGTGCATGAGTCATGCCTTCCCGCCACAGCTTAAGTACAATAGTTTTGGAGTCTGGCACTCCGTGTGTGCCTGCGTGCATGCTACATAGCGGAGGTCCAATATTTCCCCATTTGTTTTGACAGTGAACCTATTATCCTCTGCAAACAATGTGCAAACTGACGCGTACTGTAACAAAATCACTGTAAACTATTGTTCCCCGTATTATACACCGAATCTAACGGCTGTGCTCGGGCTTCGGCAGTGGAAAACGAGAACCACTGCGACTTTGTGAAGCTGCGGGAGATGCTGATCCGGGTGAACATGGAGGACCTGCGGGAGCAGACGCACACGCGCCACTACGAACTGTACCGCCGCTGCAAGCTGGAGGAGATGGGCTTCAAGGACACGGACCCCGACAGCAAACCCTTCAGGTACAGCCCCTGGGTTTACGGCGCTCACAGTCACAGGACAAGGCCATGGGGGGGGAATGGATATTCCCCCACGCTCCACCTAGGTGGCTTTACTGGGCTCCTCCAACACCAGGACACAGGTTGTCGATGTTTAAACCGGGTTATTGAAGAGTTTGTAGATTGTTGTTGTAGGAAGAGCAGGTGTTCCATACTGCCATGTCATAGATCTTTTTTGAGTGTGTGTGGTGATGGCTGGTTTAACCTGTGTGCATTTATTGTGCAGCCTCACCCAGCCCCAGAGTCTAATCAGTCTGACTCGGGCCAGGTGAGGCTGCTTAAACCATCCCTCAACCATACACACTCCACAGATATACTCCTATTTTTTTCATGGACCAATGTGTGGAGCACCAACTGGGCAGATTTAACAAATAAATTGTTTTGTTCACTTATTATTCCTCACTGTCGCAACAAAAATCATCAACATTATCATGAATTTTTTTTCTGAATATTCAACCTTCACTTTATTTGTATGAGTAGAGTTAGGGAAAAAAGGGGGGAAACCCCTTACGTCCTACGCCCATTACATCACTGCTGCACACTGTAAACCCTGATCTATGAAATGAGATTGCTGACATTATTATTATTATTATTATCATGCATACTTGTACACTTTAGTCTGCAGGAGACCTACGAGGCTAAGAGGAATGAGTTTATGGGCGAGCTGCAGAAGAAGGAAGAGGAGATGAGGCAGATGTTCGTCCAGCGAGTCAAGGAGAAGGAGGGCGAGCTCAAGGAAGCCGAGAAAGAGGTGTGTGTGTGTGTGTGTGCTTGTATGTGCGTGCATGGGTGTTTGTTAATGCGTGCTTCAGTACTCAACATTACCTATTTACAATACAATCACTTTGAGATGAGTTGTTTCTCCTTATTCCTGCTTTATTAACACCCCAAATCTCCTGTAAACCTCAACACAGTTGCATGAGAAGTTTGACCGCCTGAAGAAGCTCCACCAGGACGAGAAGAAGAAGCTTGAGGACAAGAGGAAATCTCTGGATGACGAACTGAACATGTTCAAACAGAAGAAGACTGCAGCAGAACTCCTGCAGAACCAGGCCCAGCAGGCAGGGGGCTCCACCACACTCAAGAGAGACAAGGAGAGGAAAAAGTAAGTGCTCTTTTATTCGTTTTGGTTGCGTTTGAAAAAATAAAGAAGGAATCGCCACTTAACTGTGAGTGAACATTGGAGCAGTCTGGGTACTAGAGCATAAAAAATTGCATTGTATTAATATCACTTTAACATGCTTAATGTTCTCAGTGGAGCAATGTGTATGTAATGTGTATAACCTGTAGAAGGTAATTGTACAGGATTTTGCCGTCTGTTTACTTTTCTGAAAACGAACATTAACCAAACAAAACATTTCTTGTACATTGTATTTACTGATTTGTATGCTTTTTTGTGTGGTAATTTTACATAAACTCTCAGCTTGCGGCTGAGTCTAAAGGTACGGTGGCTGTCATTCAGGTGTCTGTTCACACAAGGGGGTTGACTCGCATAAGATCAATCCCTTTGTCTCGTTGATACCTTCAGTAATGCCAACAAATCCTTAACATTGATGGTGTTTGTATTTATCCATATCAATCCTGAATATTTGCAGATTTAATGAGTTATGTCTTATTTATGTGGCTGGTCAAGCTGCTTTGGTAATTCCTCCTGATTGTATGTTCAAGCTGATGAGACCCGGTACCCGTTTAAAAAGGACGAAGACTTTTGCACTAAAAAAAGGTCATTGTTTTTTCCCTTTTAAACATATTTTCCTTCCAGCCTCCCCGCTTCCCTCTGTTCACTCCTTAAAACAAACCCTCTAAACAGGAAAGCCGTGCTCCCACAGATTCTCAACCCTCCTCCCATGTTCTGCCTTTCATAACCTTCCTATTCATATTGCCTTCCATTTAGGCCTCATAATGGTCGTACCAATGTACATGGATAATTAAGTTACCGCATGTTGTTGTGCTGATGCATGTAATGTTTTCCAGTTAACTCCCACCTACCCCACTTGCTGCCTACTGCATGAGACCCCTCTCCTGGTAAGGTTTCCCTCCTCAAATAGGAAGACATTTTCGACAAATTATATTTGTCTACTTAAACCGAAATCTACAAGTACAAGAGTGCCATCGTCAAATGAAGTCGCCCACATCCCCCTGCCCCCTATAGATTAATTGTGTCCTCTGCATTTTATATTTGACTCTAACCCCATAATTTGCTGTTCTCAGCCCAAGTCCTTTTCCCTTGCCTATCCCTACTGTCACACAAAGAAGCATTCAAGGTCGATCCCCACACACTGGTGCTGCCCCCAGCCCGGGCTCTCTGCCATTATTGGGCCACACCTGTTGTGTTGATCTCGCAGACATGCGTTGGCCCCCCCCTGTTGTATAACAACAAAGGGCAAATCCTGAGAGAAATTATGTTATTTGTTGAGTCAACAAAGAAGAGTGATGGGGCGGGGGGAATAGGATAATGAAGACATCTGTCCTGCAAGTACAAATCTGTAAAAGCCCCTGCTTGCTCGGCACTGTTTAACACTCACACACACATGCTACTGGGGGGAGAGTCCTTAGAGACACAACTAAGCAGTGACTGATGTACTTGGGGAGGGCAGAAATGGTTACTCTTTAATTTACGTGGGAGAAACAAAGTAAATACAAAAACCTAATTATTTGTGTAATTTAGACACAAAAGCCAAAATGATTGTAGAAATAAGCGTATATTTAAATCCTATCGTTTACATCATCGCACACTTTGCAAAAGTGCTGTCAGTCGTCCCTGATTGCTTCTTCTCGTCAGAATAGCCGAGCTAACACGAATGGGAAGTATATGTTATGCCGTTAATGTTTAATGGAATGTGTAGCCGTAGTTGTGTTAACACTTAGAAAGCAATAACCACCCTTCTCTCTTATTTCCAGTTCTGGATTCCTGTTGAAAAGTGCACCCTCAACCCTGCTGTGAATGACTTGTCACCAAATCACCCCTGCAGGGCCCTATCCCCTCCATATCCCCATTGTAAACCCTGACACCAACCAAGCCACTAATATCGATTTAACTTTTTTATTTTACCCAAACATGCATCCTTTTTTGTCCTAACTGAATGACGCTTGTCTTTAGTTGTGGTTTCGTACGAGCCATTATTTTGAGAAACCAAAAAATACCGTCTTTGTTGATTTAGTGCGTTGAGGCCAAGGTAACACATGAAATCCAAATGGACAGAAAAGTAACGTGTTGTACGACAAGTATCTAGGACTAGCCCATCAGTCATGCCTAAACAGCTTGACGGGTGTGCGAAGCCTTCAAAAATTTTAAAGAAAAACACATTCCAGTCTCATTTTATGGACCAAAAAATATAAACTGAAGCAATGATCCCATCAGAAAACAGTGGCTGCGCGGGTCATTACAACGGAATAGAAAGTGTAATGATTATTGAGCCAACACATTCATTCTGTCGTCATCAAAGCTGTGTTGTGGCTTGACGTCTACAGCTTTCTGTGGAATTGTCACTTGACTCAAGTCAGATGCAGTCTGACCAAGGACTACAAACAAGGATGTTTGGAAAGAGAAACCCCTTTTTCTTAACTATAGATTTTTGTACGTTACATTTTGAGAAAGGTTTAGACTGTTAGTCTGCATCTTATGGGCTGGAATTCACTTAAGCCTTAACTAAAATACACTCCCAATTTCTATTTTTATTTCCATAATCATATCATATATGGATTTACATAGTGATTTCATCGTATTATAACAGGGCAAAGTGATCTATCATTCTAGCCTCATGCATGAGCCAATACATACTTCTTTTCCTATACCTCATGGGTCTTAACGTTCATACATTCATACCTGTGTATTCGCCTTCACATTTGTTACGTATATTTTTTTACAAATGTGATTTTTTTTACTCCTTGTGTATTTCCTATGCGAATGCAACTTTTTGTATAACCTTAAACGAAAGCACATTAAACTAACCCATACAGAAAAATAAGAAAAAGATGTATCAGTGTTACGCCGATGGTATTTTATCTAAAATGATGAATAAATGTGAACGTTAACCAAATATGGAAATTGTGGCCACAATCCTTTGGTATTGTGTATTGAGCACGACATCTAATATTACATTATTTACTGATTTATGTGCTTTTGTGTGTCCACTTTAGCTTTTTTTTTCATAGAAGATATGTCATACAGTATGCCATAAATTGGGGTCACAAATGTATTTGACTTTGAACACCATAGAAAAGGATATTAGTTCCCGCCTGACATTATCTATTTGAGCTTGTTAGGCTGTGCTCCAAATAATAAGTGTGTGTTTGTGTGTCTGTGTGTGTATTCCACACGCATCCTTGTTGATTTACACCCTGAATACAGATGACGTGTCACCGTCCGTCTCAATTGCCAATGCGTTTGGGTCCCCGGGGGCCTGGAGTTGATGGAATGAAAATGTACAATCAACGAGTGTTCCATATCTCCATCCTAATCCTCCACTTAATAGTCTGTGTATTCACTTTCCTTTGCAGTAATCCGTGGCTCTGCACTGAGTAGGTCTTCAACCCTGAAGTATTGCTAAGGGACCAGGCTTTGTGGGTATTTAACACCCCAAATTGTGACCCGAGGCTTTGTGGACCCCACCCTTCTGTGTTTCCTAATCATGATCCTCCTTGCGTAATATGTGTTAACAATTCATTATTGGTTGTTTTCTATTCCAAACTGCTTTTTCTGCTTCTCTAACTTCAATTCTGATCGCTGTGCAGCAGAAGCTTTCATATTTGCTCTACACACGGATGCTTCGTTTGTATGCTTTACTGCTAGTGTTTTGGCTGAGGTTGGATTGATGGCAAACATATTTTCTTACGATTACCGGTCAAAGAAAAGGTATTTCTTAAAGACAAAAAATACCCACTGGTGTCTTTCCTAAATAATCTGGACAACCAAGTGAAGTCAATGTTCTCAGCAGGTATCGGACGGCATGAAGTAGTCCATTAAAACACTGTTTTCCCTGCAAAAGCATGAAGAGGACTAAAACTGCCGTGGTGCTCGTCCTCTGAAATATCTTCTGCAATCTAAAAGTGAATCCTAATGGTTTCGTCCTCACTTTCGCTTGGCCATCTCCTCTAACCTGCCTCTCTCCCTCCCTCCCTCTCTCTGTCTCTCTAGCTTTTTTTAATCTTGGCCGTCAGAAGAGGGGATTGCAGCTTCAACAAGAACTAAAACACCCAATACCTCCTCTGTTCTTACTCCCTGCATCAACCTTTTTAATCTTGCACCTTTCATCTGATTTGTCGAATAAGGCCTTATGTGGACTCGCATGGTATTTATAATAAGGAATAAAATAAAACTGAGCCAAGTGGGGAGGCTCAGACTTGACACTGCTGTCTTAAAAAAATAGGAGACTACCCCTGAGAAACAGAAACGGAACAGAAATATTTTGAGTTATTTTGTTTAATCTGCTACTGTTTAATCTGTCTCCATTTTAAATAACATTGCAGTTATCTCTTTCCTTTTTAATGGGAAAGCTTGTTTCTAATACAAAAAGTGCACTCAACGACATACCTCTTGGGTCAAGTATGTTATTAAGTATTGCTTATTAACAATAACAATTGTCGAACAAATAGTCGGTTTTTTTCCTTTTCAGTTGGAAATAATGAGCCGTCACATGCTGAAATCATTACACCTCCATTACACAACCTTGGTATTATATACATTTATATAAAAAAAATCCTGCGGTAACTGAATCCATAATTTTCTTAGGCACTTATTAAAAGGCATTACGGTCTGGATTACGTTCTTGAATACCATGGAGGTCACATTAAGTGCCCTCTTAAATATAGTGCTTTTACAATCACCAACCTATTCTGTATTTTGCATGCATACCTTTATTTCATTACTGAAGTGATCATGACCTTTTCCCTTGTTTTATCCCTGGTTAACTACATTTGCAGTCTATATTAAATATTGTTTTTTTTTATGATGCACATTATTAATGTATATTTGCTGTCTTATAATTGTAGAACCCATTTGCCAAATATTACTATAAGGTTTAGTTGAATTTTAACCCCAAATAGAGAAATAGTGAAGAATACCTGTGCATTTATATAATTTATAAGGATATATTTTGTGTATTGAAGTGGAGTTTATGAAATATTACCTTTGGATGTGGCTTTCACTGTAAAGAACAAAATGGTGTCAGGAAATATACATTTTTAGCATCTGTCATCACTTCTTGTATTCCAATACTTTTCCACAACGCATATTAGGCCTACTTTCTTGTAGTTTGAATCTGTTGTACATTTTCAATAAAAACAATCCTATCCAAAATCTCTGTTTATTGCCTGTACAAAATTAAAATAAGAAAAATAATGTATGTATGAAAATAGAATACTAATGACCCACTTGATGGTGTGGTTTTTCTTCAAACGTTCCTACTATTATTTTAATAATTACATGGGATCCAGCAATGCATTGTGGGCCAGTGCAGTCAGTGACAGCCGCCATGATTTTTACAGTAGTCAGACAGAAAATGGACGCTTTTGTAGCGTTAACGTAGTATTAGTTGGTTGTGGCGGGTTCGCGTACAGTTTATACAGTAGTATTCAGAACAAGATTTGCATCACTTTTTTTTAATTGTGGGCCGTTTTTGTGCCGAAAGCTACACTGCAAGGTTTTGTGGAGTTGATGCTACCAGGCTGCTGGTGTTAGCTTGCCCGCTAAGCCAGCTAGTCTGCGTCCATATAACATTCACAGGTAGTTAGCTATTAGCAGTTAGCTAGCTGATACATATCGGTCCGTATAGTTTAATTCTCTACTAAACTACCGATGATGATTCGCTGGACCAGGGCTACGTCGTAAGGTAAGACCACATCATTCGTCTGCACCGTGATACCATTGCAAATATTGATTGGTAGATTACTAATTTAGTGGAAACATTTCCGCTTAGATTCTGGTACAGCGTTTGGGCTTTCGGGTTACTGCGTCACTCTGGTACGTAGGCCTCGTGCTGTTGTTTACAACGAAAATCATGTCTCCATCGCGTTCATATGTTTAACAATATACATATAAGTGGGTGCTTAGGAAGGCTGTACTTACGCGATTGGCGTGGGAAGGTCGGCGGTGAACAGGTTGTTGTTAGAAGCAGTGTTTTGATGAACGTTTTTATGAAATCATTTTCTATAGTATTCATTTGTTCGACGTCTTCTATAGAAAGTTTAACCAATGATCTCTGATTAACTTGTCAGAATAACACCGTAACTTTCAATAATAGGTATGGCCTGGCTCTGACTGTAAGGTGCTGGTAATGGCAGAAGGGCTTGGCATTGGCGAAATGCCCTCCTTTGACCTGAGTACAAATTCTGAAGCAAAAAAGAGACCCAATTCATCGGATGGCAGTAAGTATTTACATATGCATGTATAATAATTACACACAATATGCTATCATGATTTTTATTGACCTATGTGTATGGTGTACCGTTGACCTATTGTGTCAATCAAGGCTTCTAAACATTGTTGTTATGCTGTTTGTAACAGGAGAAGAGCCTATAAGGAAAATGCCAATATCAAAGTTTGGTGCCAGACCGCGATTTGAGCCTGTACACTTTGTCAGTGGGGGGAGCAGTGGCGGTGCTGGCACTGATGAGAAGGAAAATGATAAAGAGCGCAAGCGGAGTGATTCTCATGGTGCAAGATCATGGGAGTCCGAGCAGCCCTCCTACGGCAGTGGAAGAGCCCAGGGATACTCTACCACCAGATCTGCCTTTGACAGAGTACCTTCATATGGTTCTGACACCTGGAGCTCCCATAGGGATAGAGATAGGACCAGGGATAGAGATAGAGATATACCCTCAGGTAGTACTAGTACTGGTCTAGGCTATGCAGCCCGTGGGGCTGCCTCCAACTATATGGCAAAGATGCAACAGGACTATACCGCTAAATATGAAGCCCATGGCTCTCGGAATTCAGATTCCTACTCTCAGCCCAACCGGCATGATGGATACAGCGGAGGAAATAGATCAGCCGCGTGGGATGCAGGGCGGCAAGGGTCGGGGTTTAGTCCCCAGGACCGTCCATCCTCCAGCAGGCCATTTAGCAGAGTTTACAACAGCCCGGGCAGGATCAGCCCAAGTCTGGCACAGTCTGCAACGCCACCACAACCTCGGCCCATATCTTCAGCGATCCTGGAAGAGAAACAGCGATTGATTACCAATGTGTCAGCTGCATTAGCAGTCTCCTTTAGAGACCCCATGTACATGACCGGAACTGACTCGCCCAATTACAATTTCATGTTGAGCCGCAGCATCCAGGCCTGCAAGACAAACCCTGAGTATATTTATGTCAACCTGAAAGATATTCCTCAAGCCGATCTCCCGAAGAATAGAAAAGTACTAACGGAAGGTTATGCATGTGAGTTAAGGTGCCAGTGTGTATATCTTGCTACTGGATACTCGGGCAGTAAAAATGGAGCCAGGGACCGTGCCTCCGAGCAGGCTGTTAAACTCTTCCTGAAGCCGGCTGAAGTTCGTGTTGTGCAGCGCAAGTATAGACACTCTATTGTCACCGACATTGTGGTATGTCAGGTGCACAGTCCTACCCCAGCCTTTTTGCCGGCCCTTCGAAATCCAGAGGACAAGCCAACACCCAGCTCAAAGGGCCAGTATGAGCCTGACAAACGTAAACACTGGACAGAATTTGTGGTCGTTGACAATGCTCATGATGCTATATGCATACTGAACAACTCTGCTGCCTTTAACCGCATGAAGATTGACTATAAGTTTGACTTGGTCCCAAACAGCAGTTATTGGCTCTGTAGTGTCTACCTGCAGGAGGAGCTAGTGGCCCAGTCTAGGGGCACAAAGAAGAGCTCGAAGCATGCAGCAGCAGAGGAGGCAGTAAGGAAACTTCGCATGAATCAGGCAGCACGACAACAAGAGCAGCAGCAGCAACAAGAGCAGCAGCAGCAGCAGCAACAGCAGCAACAGTCGCAGTATCCCAGAGGAAACCATCAGTCGGATCCCTCTAGTGGATGGTTTGGGCAACAGGTTGGCAGGAAAAAGCACTTGAGTGAGTTGGTTATTCTTGAAAACTCAGATAATGCCATCTGTATCATTAACGACACTGCTCAGTTTAATAAAGTATCTGCCGACTACAAGTTTACCGTGTTACCTGACCACCGCTGGAGATGTGAGGTGTATCTGGAAGGACAGTATGTAGCGGCAGGTATCGGGCCAAAGAAAATAGTGAAACACATCGCAGCGGAGGAGGCCCTGGCCACTTTGAGACAGACGCAGGCCGTGGTTAAATCTAACCTCAGGAAGGAGGGTCATTGTGATGCCATATCACGCCATCAGATCCTGGCACGCTCTAATGAAGAGAGCATAAAGCAGGAGATCAAGGAGGACAACATTGGAAACCAGCTTCTCCGCAAGATGGGTTGGAAGGGTGGTGGACTCGGCCGAGACGGGGAGGGAATCGCAGAGCCAATCAAGGTCAAGGAGCAGTTCTCCAGAGAAGGTCTCGGTATGGACATGGACAAACCTGGGAATCAGCTCAGCAAGCGAGATATTGAAGACATCATCCGAAACTATGCCACTTCCGACCGCCAAGATGACCTGCGCTTCTCCACTGACCTCAACAACGACGAGCGTAAGCAGATCCACCACATATCTCAGAAATATGGCTTACGCAGCAAGTCATACGGACAGGGCAGACAACGCTTTCTTGTTGTCAGCCGCAAGGTACATAAAGACCAGCTCATCGGTCAGCTGCTACAGGAAGGACAGGTGGGACGCTACGAGTTGGTGAAACCTCAGGCCTCTCACTGATTTGCATGAACACTTGTCGTTGGCATGGACCTCTGGACTAAAGTATGACCGTAATATTCGTACTGGAGACTGACTCATACAATACAATACAATACAATACAGATTAATAGTAGGGTATCTTTTAGAAACAACTTGGATGTTTCTACATTCCTCTGCCATTATGGTTTAAGCCTGAATAAGGTATTTTAGATAAATAAAAATTGCCATTCCACAAGTCTATTGTTTTGGTCTCTGCACTACATGCTTGTTTTCAGTGCTTTCATATTCGAATGCCTTGGTTATTTGTTGATTAAACATCACTGAAATTTGGCCAGAAACCCTTCCTTTTTTCCCTCAACTTTCACTGTAGCAGAATATGCAACTCTACATGTTAAGTACCATGACAGCGAAAAATACTATATGCCCAATCTTACCGTTGATAGAACTAAAATCCAAAATAGCACTTGCAATGTGTATTTTCAATTGAAAGCTACCATGTGTTAAACTATCTTCACATGGAATTGTGAAAGCTGTGATCTTGTTAACTGTCTGGTGTTTCATTTGTGTGAATGTCTGCTTGTTTTACATCTGTAATTGAATAAATTAAACCGGAAACAAACTAAACCTTTGAGATGTAGATTTTCTCAAGAGGTACTGTAAAAGCAAGGGCCATGACAAAACTAGCTTGTTAATTTTATTTACAAGAAGAAATATACATTTTGTTACATGGGCTACCAGTGCAAAGTTAAACTGAAGACCGCGCCTTAGAAAATGAGACCAATGTTCAGGCAGTTGAGTCAGCTTATGAGTTTATTTTTTGTGATGAAGGGGTAGCATAACATACTCAACCCATAAGTGCCTGGAAAGGGCACATAATTTGATCCTTAACATGTCTGGATAGTCAAGTAAAGAAAATGTATATAATAAAAGGCATGGCTTGAACATGTAGTCTAGAGCCAGTAACTAGAAATCTAGCCTGCATATCTCAAAGGCATTGATTGTAAGAGATGGATGTCAGCACCAGCATACCTTCTGTCACACTAGCACATTTTCTTGTAACCCATCATACATTTTCTTCAAAAGGTATTCAAAAAGGCTAAAAAGAAGCAGATAACATTGAACACATGGTAACTGGAGAACATCCTCTAAAAATACAAATATAAATGTATGTTTGACACTGCGACTGCAATCCACACTTAGCTTTAGTACATGTGTCAATCATTGCCCAACCTTGGTGGGTGACAGAGAAAAATGTTTTGTTTGAAGGTGAAGGGAGAATTAGGTGCATCTAAGAAGTAACCCAGATCTAACAAGGTACATTTACTTTAACATGCTACCGCCCAACAATAGCATCTGTAGAAGGCAATGCCACAACACATTATACAACTATAGCAACAGCTACGGGACAGATAAATTAGAAAACTGTCAGATTGTGTGTTGTCGATTGTGTATGATAGTTTTTCATCACATGATCTGTGTAGTCTTTACTCTTGTGGTGGACATTTTTTATACTTTGCAAACAATCACACGTGTCAACAATCACGCCAACTCTGTTCCACAATAGCCGAAACCCTCTTCTCATACTCCCGCTTGTTCTCCTGGTAGAGCTGGGCCGCTTGGCTGTTGGCGGGGCTGTTTGGATTGGGCTCATCCAGTAAAGACTTTAAATAAATAGATGAACAAAAACCATTAGAATCTTTTCTACAGCCGTGTATTGTGAAATGCATATATGTATGGTTCCTGGTTTACCCTATCCCCACCAGTAATGACCAGTTAAACTCTTGAAGAAATATGCAGCTGCAAATATATTTTGTAACACTTATTACAACCCTGTTGAATGGAAACAAGTATGCTGTTGATGTGCATGAATAGATAAAAATACCTGTATTGAAGTTAATATTGAAGAAACATCATAAGTTGGACTCCAACGATTCTGAAGAATGTCTAAACATATGCTGCCATCGGCATAAACTGCAAAAAAAGAAATTAAGGAAAAACATTACTACACTTTTCCAAGTAGAATTTGATTTAATTTAGGATGCCCGAAGAATACTAAAGCTTACCATTTGGATGAAACATTTTGGAGACAAAACGCACTGTTGGGGGTTTATTTGGATACTCTTCTGTGAACTCAATAGTGAGTTTAAAGGTTCCTAGGATTAAGAAAAGCAAAGCTTAATACAAAATGCATGGCTTTATAATATCACACTAAGCTCTAGTAGGCTTATATATGTCCCTCAACACCACTTGAATTGCCCATCAGAAGAAATGGCATGTTGGAATAAGAGTGCCTTGAAAAAACATGGTTAAAGCCAAAGCATCTTCTTTGACCATGAGCTTAAATGACACATCCTTGAAAGGGTTGTTTGATTGGTTAAATAGCATTGAAAGGAATTGGGACAGAAATATAATGCCACGTGCCAGAACGTAATTTAACTGTCATGGTAATTTGCCAGGTATATTGTAGCCAATGTACTTGATCGACCAGGGCAGATAAGCTAATGAAGACTTGGAGACAACATACCATCTTCAAAGGGTGTTCCCTCTGGTCTAAAAAATAAATGAAAAAATTATTTAGACACAACATAGTTTCATTTTTAGACACTGAATTGAATTACAAAACATGATTGGAATCAGGGACTCTTTAAAGCCAGCAGTTGATACATAATACGGTAGTTAAAAATGTTTGGCAAAATCATGTTAGCATATTGTGTGTAATTATTATTCATGCATATGTAAATACTTACTGCCAAAGGCAAACTAATAACAAAAGGTCTAACTACATTTAAATCAACAAATGTTATACACTCACCCAAATATGACAGCATTCCAGACCATAATATTATTTTCGGACGGGGCGCCACTAACCCCGGCTGGGGGATCTTCTTGCAGCCTTACAATGCAATAAAGAACACATTAAAATTTGACCAATACTAACTGCTAGATGTCAAGAAAGAAATATAAGGCAAAATAGAGAAGCTAACCGAAATAACCTTGACCGGTGTGTCTGATATGCTCTCGTAAAAATGATTATTTATACACTTTCAGAGAAAACTACTGGGTTGCCATTGCCATCGAGCTGTATTCACTAGTAAATAAGTTGGATTCATCATCTCATGTTAAAACACACTTGTAACCACTTTTTCAACAGGTCAGAGTTCAAAAGACTCCTGGGATTCGACTGTACTTAACACTAGGAGCACGTGTTGAATGTAGGTTTTATTTGCCATATCACAAAATAGCATATTTTGACCACGATCAAAACATCACATTTTGCTAATGTAGTGCATACAATCTTAATCATCAAAGTTTCCAAAGGGAGCTGTAGTGGGCTAGATACACTCCATATTTGATATAACGTATGCTATAGACCCATGCACTGTATATTTATAAAATAGCATTATAACCATCAAGATCAATCCAAATGATACCGATTCGGATCGACTATGAGACCTTGCATATAAAGATCAGCAATCATCCTGATAAGAGTTTTTTTACAAACCTATTTCAACGAAGTTATTCACATCTAAGATGACTGACGTTACATCCCAGCGCTCGCCTACCCAGCGTCAGCAGGGAAGCTAGCTACTGCACCTCAACGCTCATTGTCTTCAACACGTTTAACAGGTGGCATGTTCCCTAGCTAAACATAGATCACGATCGAATAACAACCAGTTATTATTTCATAAACATATATCGGTTTCCACTCAGCGTAATTGGCCATTTATACCATATAAGCGACAGCTAGCGAAGCTAACCATGGGTCGCTAATGTTAGCTATAACGTTACCATTTGTGCTTGTTTTCTATTTCCTTACCGTTTAAAATCTCTCATTAGTCGTCGTCTAGCTGGAGTTGACATTGTGGTCACACGGTAGCCCTAATCGCAAGCATACACGTTCGCGTTAAATTATAAACCCTGCTAGATTTCTTATACTTTATATTACAGCTAACTAATGTTTATTAGTTGGTGAAATATTTGCTGCCTATACTGGCCTGCTGCCGTCTCAAGTGGTCGGGCGCTACCACTATTTGCGGAGGGGGAGAGTTCACCAAATCTTGCCCCACGTTCTGGTGAAATAGGCAGAGATATATGCAAAATGTAACATAATTTACAGGATATAAAAGGATACATAGAATGAGATATTAACAACAGTAAGTGTGTATTAATTTTTGCAACAACTCCACGTCAGTTATACCTGGACACCTGGCACCTGACTTGTGTCTTTCCAGTACAAATTACGTCATTTGTTTAGCAACAGTATTTTGGATGGCGCATAAAATACAAATTCGTTAATACAATTCTAAGGTATCAATCATGATAAAAACATTAATGTAATAAATAAATAAGTCATATCTTACTTTTCTATTATTTACCAAACTCTGATTGGAAAAGTGTCATGAATCATGAAGTAACCAGTCTCCATGTATTCTCGACAGACGTATTCAAAAGGTTATCGGTATATTGATAAACTTTACTTATTTGCAACCCCAAACTGCTAGAGCTGACATTGTCATAAAGGCCCCATCTGAAATTGTAAATGTCATTAAGGTAGATGTCTTTAAAATCCCTGGACTCTCAGACAAATTGGCTAAAGTTTCTCGTAATCCCAAGAGATTGACCAGAAGGTGGGGTTATTCGCCAATGTATAACAACCATAGCTAAGAATTTCGCTTTGCAGTCGGATGAATACTGAAATGCACTTCATCAAAAAAGGTTTTCTATTTAATTAATAACTTAAAATATACAATTTAATTTCAAATGTATACAAAACAGGTGTTTAGATTAGATACAATATTCTGTGAATCGTTATGAATTGCCAGATATTAAAATCGAACACTCTTAACTAACGTTACGCCACACAATCCTCCCTTAAAGTACAATAAGCCGATTGCCATGGAGCAGACACACTACACCTATTTTTTTATGTAAATGTCAACACGAAGAATGTCTAATTCCTGCATTTTGCTTACATTTCAGTAGTAATAAGTAGATTACTAAATCACCGAATTGGATACATACATCTAACCCAAAATGGCTTGTATCTCTTGTCTCCCATATGGTCTAGCGGTTAGGATTCCTGGTTTTCACCCAGGCGGCCCGGGTTCGACTCCCGGTATGGGAACTACTCTTTTTTGGGTATTGTAGCCAATAATACATTTAAATCAAGTTGTAGTGGATACATATGCTAAAAACTGTTTGAATTATTTTACATTTAAATGTAAAATTGTTTGAATTATTATACATTTAAATCAAGTTGTAGTGGATACATATGCTAAAAACTGTTTGAATTATTCCCAACACAAACATTTAGCTTAAGTATACACATTTAGCTTCTCAAGTATGTTAACTGAGCAGCTGTCAAGTTTCGATAATGATAATGAAGAAAAGGCAAACCCCGCCCAATGGAAAAAAAAGTTTACATCTTCACTCAGAGTAGCAAAGGCACTAGAAGCGGACTTCTTCAACGGAAACTGTAGACACAGTTTAATTTACCTTCCTTATAATTTTCAGGTGATGGCAATAGGTTTAACGAGCGTAGACTATAGCGTCGAGAATATATTGAACAATATCAAGAACTACATACCGAGCAAATACGCTCTCCTCATTGCTCTGGTCTCGCCTACCAGAGAAATGAGAGGAACTGTGGATGCCAGCCAATCATTTCCCAGGAAAATGTGACTGCTAGGAATTCCCCACGCATCAGCTATTGCTGTCGGGGAAAAGTACAACCTATTGCCAGGCTGCTAGTGGCTCCATGATAGTTGACAAGGAATTTCGCGAGGATGTAAACCTCTATTACTGAGTACAAAGAAGGACCAAGGAATATAATCTGACACACTCACAACATCGGAGGGGCAGGCTGGTAGTCAATAAATGAGTAGGACGCCAATTTGTACGAGGGTAAGTCTTTGTTTTAATATTAAATAACTTCCACGAACGCTATGTTGATGTGTTGAAATGTTTGAATCTTATGTACATTTTTTCTTTACACTATTTAATTCAGAGTACATACGACGGTGGGTTATATATTTGCTTAGTTCTTTAGATCTTGGTAATGTGTTATTGTAAATCTTCAATGTACTCCAACCGGTCCGTGAATTAGACGGGAGTATTGTGGTGTCACCACGGCAATGACCCATAGCATGATTGCATTCATATGATGTGAATAGTCCAGGGATAACTGACTCTACTGATTGGTTTTGCTGCTACCCTCCTGCCGTTGTCTGTAGTTTCGCCTCCACCACGACTGGCATGTGACAGAGCTGCCGTGCACGCACTGTTCTGTGAGTGTGTTCCTATTTGTTTGATGTCATGTCAGTCATAGACTCATCCAAGAACGTTATTCGGAATCCTAGATGCTTTCTTTTTGATGGCCATTAAGCGACTTAAAAAAAATGGATTTAAGATATTCTTTGGAATTATATATATTCATACGGTATAGGAAGGTCAAGAGAATAGTCCAAACATGTATTAAAACTATTACACTATAGTCGTACAATCTTCTGCTATATTCTGCTCCAATTTAACCTCAACTAGCAGGCCTACATGTCTGCTGTGTTTAGCAAAATGTTGTTCTCTCAAATTGTTGATCACCCCGCTTCAGGGGAGTCCAAATGTTTACCAGATGTTTACATTTTTCGGTTAAGATGCTTGTATCATGGGACGAACCAACTGAATCTCATTGGTTGACTTTGGTCCTCTTTCCCCTAGCCAAACGCCTTTGTGACGTAGAGTTGTGAGGGGAGAGCCAGGGGACTTTTGGCTGCCTTGCCCATATCAGACAAGACCAGCTGGATAGCCTAATTTCTCTCCCTTCCCAGAAAGTCTTCCCTTCCTGGCATATAAATGGAAACTGTTCTCTCTACTCCAGCGGATTATCCGCTACAAGTGCCTATTTTTAGTTTGGTGGGGTTATGTGGCTGTTTGCTCATATTAACCTGACAAGTGTATTCGGTTGTTGTGCTATTCTGCCCTAACAGCCAACTGTGTTGTCTTTCCTTTGTCTGTGTCTCATGGTCAAAGTCGCCGTCATGCATAATTCACTTGCAGTGACTTCCAAACGAGAAGGCGAATTGACAACACACACCACATGAACCCTGCATGACCTGTCTGGCATCCTACTGGTCTGTACTTAAACAACAAAATACAAGGCTACGGCTACGGTTGCATTTGAATGGCAAGGTTTTTTTTCGCCTACCGGGAACAGAATACTTTGGGTAGAGGCTAATGAAATTCCTGGCACTCATCATGTGACAGTGATGTCACCCTCTGCAGACTGAGCAGCTGAGGAGTGTGTCAGTGGCCAACAGACAATGGAGAGCTGTGCTGTGTGTTATTGTTCAGGGCACATATTAATGTTGAGACAGTGCAAGGAGCAGCAGATCTTCTTACGCTTCTTACTCTGTCTGGGCTCTGCTAGTCCCGTCCTAATGGGGTTCTGGTTATTGATTTAGCTGCTCCAGAAGAAGAGGCTGAGCTCTTCTGCTGTTCAGAATGAACCATTAGTGCTTCGCTGTGTGCACCATTGGACCTGGCAAGATAAAGAGCAATGGAGGGATATTATTAATACTACTACTAAAAATAGTGTTGCACAGGTCTCTTTTATGTGGCTGTAGGTTGAAAGGAAGACGATGATGTGCGAAAAACTATATCTGAAGTACTGGGGTTTTATGTTTGTTTGTTCAGTTCAGAATAGGATTTAGGGCAACGAACTAGGATGTCTCTTCCATTGATGTTAATATGAGCACATTACTAAGTATGAAGACACACACGGCTATCCCATTTTTGTGAGAGCCAAATAGATGTAATGGCCACTAATTTTAACATCAATTTATTTTAGATTTCAATATACTATGAATAACCACAAGATGGCAACATACATGTGCCATGGCCATTGCAGTGTTGTGTTGCGGCTGATAGATACAAATGAAGAAATCAACTTGTGAAAGATAAAAGTGTACTTCTCGTTTTTTTTCTAGAAACCCAGGATTGTACAGTTTCTTTTGAAAGATCATAGAGGAACCATCTATGGCAAAGTTCCTTAATTTGAGGTTTCTGTTTTAACACAGCAGGGCCTGTCACCTGAGTTTCAGGTCCTCAGGTGTCTCTGATTGCTAGGCAGCGGTAGTAAAGCTTTGTCATTGGCTGTGACGTCACCGTGTAAAGAGACCAGGGAAATTCCACCTGTAACCTCATTCCAGCCCTTGGCTGGAATGAGGTGAGCCATGTGACTTGCATAGGTCAGTGAGCCATGTGACTTGCATAGGTCATTGCTGACCATGCGTCTGCCATTCACTGACATGATTTACTGTATAGATGCAATTAGGATGGGGAAATGCTTAATGCAAACCTATCTAGCCTTGATTACTCATTATCAAAAAATACATTTTTAAGATGTATTGAATTTCTTTGTCTTTTAAGTAAAGCAATTATGTAATACCTGTAGTCATTTTTATTGAATTAGTGTGAATAAGAATAATCTATTAGCTTTATGGTAAGAGCACTAATTACGTTGTTTGAGGGTTATTGCATCTTTTAATATTATTGGATGCTTAATAGTTGTAAAAGTACATGTAATTTGTCCTTTAGGAGTTGTTCTTTAACATAGTAACTGATTCAATACATAGTAACCGAATATTCTGTATGCATGCCAATGTTTAATGCTATTCCATCATGGCAAATTTGACATCTCCTAAACCTAAAGAGGTTGTAAATCTTTTAGTGGTTCTTTTTAAGGCATGTCAGAAAATCCAGTGAAAGTTCCCTTTTATAAAGAAGACCCAACCTCTCATATGGACACTTGTCCTTGTTGTGCTCAATGCTATGTTTCACCAAGCCATGCTAATCTAGGACACATTAAAGACACAATACAGATACAAATGAGATTTATTAAGAACATCAGTATACAGTACACACTGTGCCCCAGCCAATGGGTACTGTGCACTTTGTAATTCCCTGAGCTTGGCTTTATGCCTTTTCTATTGAAAACCAATGTCTCGTTGAATCAGTTTACTTTCC
>OOFG01062963.1:5274-23596 GCA_900323295.1 Molva molva | reverse complement strand
GCGTCATAAAGGTTTGTGATATAGAAATGTCAAGAAAGCATTTCCTGTGGTAAAACACACTGGGCCCTAAAATCCCCAGTGGATATATATTCAGTGGATGACGCAGCACTTTCACTTGCAAAAGGGCACTGCTTCAGTGGCGAAGAGAGAGCCGGGCCCTTGAGCTTATTCCAGCCCCATGGTTCACCCTTGGCAAAGTTCCCCGCTGTCCAGTGATTGAAGGCCAGCTGACATCTTCTCAATACGTCCATCACCTCTCTCCTGTTTTCTTACACCAGGCAGCTGTTGTCTCTGGGGAGGAGTGGACCACACCCCACACACACACACGCAAACGCACGCGCACGCACACGCACGCACGCACGTACGTACGCACGCACGCACGCACACGCACACGCACACGCACACGCACACGCACACACATGCACGCATGCTTGCATGCAAGAAAATATGCATGCATGCATGCACACCAAATGCTTGTGCACGTACACACACACACACACAATCCAACTGCACGCTTACAACTGCACACACACACACACACACACGCATGCACGCCTGTACACACATGCCCACACTCACACACAAACACACACACACAGACACAGACCACCACACACAACCCCCAATCACCCTGAACAACTCAGACACACACACACGTTCACTCATACACACACAAATGTACTGCATGTGTGTGTATGTATATATACATACACACACATGCAGCCAGTCAAAAATACACGCATGCACACACACACATAGTCTACCCTCTACCTCTCTCTTTCTTGGTAGGACTGTCTCTCTGCCTTCCTGCCGCAGGGCACCGCCCTCTTCCTGACAGATGGAAGATGTGTAGGGAGAGCTCAACTCACTGGAAAAACCCCCGGGTTATGACAGCAGTAACATGGTGTATAAAAACGTATTAGAAACAATCTGGAGAGCTCGCCTGTTAAAGCTCGACACTCTGTTTCAGCCAAAGTATCTTAATTTTTATAGAAATCTCGACAAATGTAAGGGGCCAAGTGGGAAGCTTTGTAAAGTTCGTATCTGGGTCACTTTACTTTCATTCTCTTCCCTTCCCTTGCGGAAAGATGTCTTCTCGTTCTTCTTCCTCACGCGTTGCAGGCGCATACAAGGACTTTTTCTGAGGCTAAACGTGCCGCAAGAGAGATGGAGAGACAGCGGTGTGGAATAAATACCCTGCCACTGTGCTGGAGATATGAGACAGATAGAAGCCTGGAACCACAGCAGCCGCAGCAACCTTCAGCTCTGTGCCGAAGGAGAACGATGTGGCAAAGGAGCTCTGGCTATCCTTCAGCCAATGGCCTTTGACCAAAGCAGCATGGGGGGGGGGGCGGTGGGGGATGTATCTGGCTAATGAGGCCTGGCACTGCAAACCGCTCACCTTAAAAACCACCAGGAACCGCTTTCACAGGCACTTGTGGCAGCCAGTAATTCCCATCAAAACGCAGGGGATTTGGATACTGGCGATAATGCGTCTCGAATGAATGAAATGGCCTTCCACAGGCCCGTGGAGCCGTAAGGCTTAATAACAACGTCAATGTCAAGCGCTGTTACTCTCCCATTTCCTGGCTCTTTCAAATGAACTCTCAAATCCATAAGAGGATATTACACAGTGTACAATTGTCAAGTACGGGGTTCGTAATCTCCACCAATAATATAAGATAGCACAATGAAATATCATGTTGTGGAATTGGAAATTAAAAAACAAAGAAAAACAGCCCCACTGTCAACACTGGTTCTGCTAGAACTTTGAAATCCCCTTGAGGATTAAAACCACAGAGGCTCTGCACTTGGGGCGGGGCAATGGGAAGGAAAAAGGGATTATTTCCCCCCAAAAATAGCAAGCACCGTTGGCAATTTATACCCACCTGGAATATTCTTGGTTGCGGTATGACAGAGCTGCATCATTACCATGGACCTATGACGGGCCCATGCAGGACCTCTTGACCTCTGCTGGGCATTGGGAGGGGGAGGAGGACCCCTGATGTTGGAGAAGACTTGTGCTGACAAGGCACACGTCTTTGTGCTGCCTCCACCATACATGCACCCCTCAATTAGCGAGGAGTCTGCACAGGGGGGAGGGGGTGAGCTGGGATGGGTGGTCGAGGCAGGGGCCAGGGTCTCTGTTGTCATGGAGGTGAAGAGAGAACTGTAATAATAGTTACGTCTACAGGGCTGAGCAGACATCTATAGCTACATGGTGGATTCCACCTATCCCCCTTTGAGAGTTCCTAAGCATTAAACTATGAAGGGTAGGTCTTCCTCAGTGCATTGTCCAAACTCACATTTCTGATACAACGTGTCTTTCCGCAAAGAGCAAAATGCTACATGGCTATTTTTACATTTGTGGCAGTCGTGGTCGGTTTTGACAGATAATATTGGTTATGGATATTTAAGTGAAGCCAGGAGAGAAGGTTTTATCAAACCGACCGGTATTGTCCTTTAGGCAAGGGTCGTACTACATCTGAGCCATTAAAAAGGGAGGTCTTTCTGGGACTTTTAACCACTAAATGACTTTGCCTGTACTTCCCCAAACTTGAATGGAGGTCTTCTCCACAGGAAAATCGTGTCATTGTGCGGGGGCTAACCCTAACAAGCTGTCAGGAAAGGAAATGGGGCTTCATTTGAGGCTATTCTGTGTTGCTTGTTATAGAAAAGGCAAAAAAGAGAGAGAATATTGCTGCAGTGGCGGGCGATGTCATGCCGCGACCACAACGTTTTCCTGAGCACAGCTACTCTACCCTTACTCAAGCGATTGGAGCAAAGTATCTTATGGCCTTTTGTCCCCTGCGGCTCTCCGTACTGCTCATTTATAGTGTCTGGGAAAAATTCTGCCAACTCGGCTGTAACCCGGACCCAAAATAATCATGGGAGAGAGCATGGAGGCCTTCATTGTGAAACAACAAAACCAGGTCATCTCGGCTTCTTCAAAAGCCAGACTGTGCAATTGAGAACCCAGGGTGGCTGTCGACAGTCTGTCTAGAGGAGCACACAAAATGTTTGCCAATTGAAATGTGCCCTTTAACAATTGTTTTGGCATTCAAATGATGACAGCGAAGAAGTGCGGAGAATCGGAGACTGTCTGTGAGTTTAGAAAGAGGTAACACACTCATCAAGATGGTGTTATTTAATTGGTGTAGCATTTAATGAACCATTGTAAATATATGTATTATTTAATGAAGCAGTATGGACAGTGAAATTGGTTTGTTACACACCAGCAAACATTTGATTATAATGAATAGATCAATGACTGTATTGCCTTCATTGGGCACTCATTGAGTATTAAAGTCGCAATGTGTAACATTTCAACTAGCTTGTAGCTTGAAATAACATGGATATATCTGTAGTCAATGCTGATTGATATTGATTTTAATGAAGTTATCTATTATATCACATCCTATTACTTATATATTCTAGAAATAAAATGCTGGCCAGCCCGTCGCTCTCTCTTTGTTTACAATAATCGTACTATCGGCACTCCCAAAGCACTCTCACCCCCAGCCAGCCGAGATACGCTAGTTTACTCTAACTGACATAAAACCAGTTAGAGGGGACAAAACACTGTTATTGAGTTTCGAATTTTGAAAGTCTTAAACCTTCTAACTGGGAGAGGCTCAATTTTACACATTATAATTTAAGTTAGCACTCATAGTTACTGTAAAGTTATGATATCAAACTGCTTCTAAGAACAATGTCCTAGTAGTATACTATTTCAAGGGAATACAGCCATGAAGAGAGAATTTGACTAGAATTTGATTAGGATCAGGACAAGCCACCAGATAACAAGAAGGTACGGTCCGCTTGGTAGGCTGGTCAGTGTATGATCTTTCCATCATAGTTCTGGGTGTAAACTCCCACTTGTGATGCCACTAACATCACTAATTGAAATGGCTTGTAGTGGCTAATCAACATCACACAGGTTGGCAAAGGGACTATTTAATTAATGAATGGTCATCAACCATAAGCAGACAATGGAATCAAAACTCCACTCCACTAACATATGGTGTTTATGGCCCATGCAGACTCAGTGAGTCACAACATGGCACCGTGATTACACAGCACGCAGAAGGAAATGAAACATACTGTGTTGTCCACTCACTAATTGCAACCTCCGCTAAACATAACTGCAAAAACAAACCCAGTACTTTGCTGTGAGTTAGCTGGGTGTGTGTTCCGGAAGGACATGGAAATACTCTGACATATAAATGTCTCAGTGTTATTTGACAAGGCTCGAATCCAACCCCCTTTCATCGCTATTAGGCTGTTTCTTTTGTTGATCCGCTGCAAACATCAAAACAAAGACGAAACAAAACATAACGGCAGATAAAAACGATTTGTAAAGAAATCATGTGAGCTATGGCTTGGCAGGAACTCCTAAATCTTAAATCAATAGTTATGAGTTGAAATAAAGGACACATTACAATAATTAACCATTCTTGAACATTAGTTCATGCAGTAATAAGCATTAACGTAATCATTTACTAATGGTTGTCATGTTTACTAATGGTGTTCATGTTAACTAAGGTATTCATTTATACATTACCCACCTTACCCACTAACCCTAACCAGAGTAATGTCTTCATGTTGGCTTACATTTACATTACCTTTTACATTTAGGGCATTCAGCAGACGCTTTTATCCAAAGCGACTGACAACCATCCATACACACATTCACACACTGACGGCGTGTCAACCATGCAAGGCGACAGCCAGCTCGTCAGGAGCAGTTAGGATTAGGTGTCTTGCTCAGGGACACCTCGACACTCAGCTAGGAGGAGCCGGGGATCGAACTAGCAACCTTCCGGTTATAAGTCAACCCGCTCTACCTCCTGAGCTACTGCCACTTACATCCTCTACGTTGTTGCAATTAGCACTCCCCGCGCTCCTTCTTACACAACCATAAATGCGGATCTTCCGTGACTCCTGTCTCTTTTCCTTTATTTAGTTTATTTTTTGCTTGCCGTGTTTTGTTGTGTAAGCCGTTCCTGGGAGCGCTTGGATTGGTCGCTTCGCCTTTTCCGCCACTGTCAGTCAAGAGTGAAATCCTGCTGCTTGCCCGTGAACGGGCAGAGAGGACCGCCTCTTTGTGGAGTTCTTTCTCCTGATTGGATAAAACCTAACCCTATGCTAATGCTATGAATAATTCTTATTACTGCATTAACTAATAGTAATTAGGCTAATGGTTAATTAATGTGCCCTTATTGTAAAGTCGTAGCTAAATGAGTAATGTTTTGATATTTGTAACATCCTTAACTTCAGACGTGACAAAACTGTAGATTAAAAGTCATCATTTCCTTTTTCAGAATGCTTAGTGCTACCTTAATCATGTCCATAAACAGGGATATTTAGTTTATTTTTACTTTGTGTGTAATGACGGAAGGATGGTATGACAGACATAATATTTTAAACACTAGGGGTTTTATTACTCCTAAATATAGTGAGCTAAGTGCTATGCATTTTTTCCAAATATTATTGTGCCTATACCTTTTTTTCTTTTAAGTCTTTTAAGAAGGCAGAGCCCCCCTTAATGTTAAATCGAAACTGATTGAATAACATTTTATTGGGTACAATAATGAATATAATTGGTACTTGGTAATGTTCCAGGAAAACTGCAATTCTCTGACTATTTCTTTTCTCTGAGAACATCATGCATCCAGAACATAAGGAAGGCGCTGCTGTCAAACAAGGTTGTGGATTGTAATAGTCTGGTTTCAGCCTGTAATTCAAAGAGTAAAACCGTGTTAGCTTACTACCCACATGATTTATTTGTCTCCGACAGATGTATCCCGTTGCTATGGTCAAATCATCTGTATAAATCAGTTTGTTGTTGAACGTATTATCAAAGCTTTCTCCTCTTTCAATCTCTCAGAAGTCATATTTTTAGCTTAAGCTTTCATTCATTTTTCTCTTGGTTTTATTTGGTTTTACTTACCACATCACTCTGGAAGTGACTATATCATTTCCTGCCAGGTTATTGAGTCCACAGGACTACGTTTATTGTATGAAACGTATTGTATAAAAGGTAATTCAAACATAATACTTGTCTTACGTGAAGCTTATGTTTTTTTGGTATAGGGTGAATTGTATATTGGCATGGCAGTGTGAAAATAGAGAGAAAGTAGTTTGTTTTTGTTTGCGGTCGGCCAAGAAGATGTCTCCTTTATTGCCTCTCCCTATTGTTTGACTCCAGACAGACCCTTTTTGTGTTGTTCTCGCTGAAGTAAACACTCCACAGTTGCTTCTCTGACAGAGGACGTTTGCTTTAACTCTCAGGTTAAACGTTTGTTTAACCCTGATAATCAAGGAGAAAGGCTTGGATCTAAATCTATGTTTTTATTGTTGTTGTCTATGTCTCAAAACATCCTCAATCACAAGTATTGCCTGTCTAGCGAACAGCAGACAGAGTAATACCTTTACGTGCCATGGAACTTCTATTCTTTTACAAACATTAAAAAAGATTGCTGAGCCATCCTGTGGTTATGGTCCGTTGAATGAACCTGTTATGATCAATACTATACCTCAGTGTACAGACTCACCCAGGTGAAGAGAAGTACTGAGCACGAGCAGAGCTTTGTTGACCTGTTAAAAGAAAACTCCCAATATGAACAGTGAACACGTTTTAAGGATTCTGGAGACCAAGGCAACAGCACACCTCGGTGACTTGTTTTTAACGCACCTTTCATCCACACTGGATGCCTTTGGCAGAGATGTCAAGAAATATAGGATGGTGCTATTGAGTAGGAGAAATACATGCCGGATCCTCTAAGCTGGATTCAGCGACTCATCTGATGGAATTAAGGATACATACACAGATGCTCTTCCATTTCTCACTAGTCTATGTTCTGTTTTTCTTCAAATGTCTGTTCATCAGATGGGATTCATTCAATATTACACCAGGACTTCTTAAAAGCCATGCACATCTTAGGCTACCAGCCTGTCAGGCTATCAGAAACACATTTGTCTATATTTGTGTCTCTTTATAGACCAAGTATCTGGATAAAGCATAGAACAATCTGTAGTCATCCTGGATATAGCCAGCAGGAGGACAGATGTAGAATTCAGCTTTACCACCTTTATCACAATTTTATTCTGTTAACATGACTCGACGCGATGCACTGGCACTGACATTAATAATATGTAATGAGAAAAACATCAATGTGAACTGAAATACCCCTGAAAAAGAGAAATGTCAGCACATTATGCTCGATATAGGCTGCATATGGCTGCAACACACCATGATTGCACCAAGTTCTGCGCCGTTGAAGAATGAGGCAAACCACCACCTCTTTCCTGAAATGTCCATCATCACTGTTTTGACAACCGAAAACAAAACCAACCAAATAATCAGCATTGTCCTTGGATAAATCAGTCACTATAAAAATGGATTCAGAATTGCTTAATGGTTAACGACAATTTTAACTGAATGTTCCGAGTTTCTAGTTGAGATTTGATTGTATCGCCGTCCGGTGGGATGCAAGAGACCAGCCTCTGATATCACACCCCATGCCTCATGATGGAGTATCCACAGCTGTTGACTTGATCCTGTCCAAAGAAATCCATCTCCGAGACTGAAAGTTACTTCCTAAAAGTTTGAGAGACTGAGCCACCCGTGACAACCCCCTCCGACCCCAACAAACCAACCACACCGTTCACTCATGTGTGACACAAGCCCTGCTTGTTTTCTTTCACAACCCGGAAGCTGATTGGCCCAACGTTTCCGTAGGCCAATCACAACGGTGATCCCAGTGTGAGTGAAGCGGCTCAACGACGCTCTACCTTCGAGGTGTTACACGCTTGCTGCATTGATAATTGGGCCTCCCATTATGCACTTGTGGAACACCTTTCCATCTGTTTACGTGAACATTAATCATAGTCATGCTCCTGACGTTATTCTTCCAGATGGCTCGTGTATTTGTGTTGTTTCTTGGGCAGATGTTTCCCAGGGTGGTTTAGGAGCAGCGCCAATATCAGGCTTTTTATTTATTTTTTTTACAAAATCTGATGTTTAATCGGAAAATGACAGCTTTACCACACAGGATCCAAGTCCTGGTAACCTAGTCTCACAAGCATCCTTAATGCCAATGTTAACCGTTTGGGCTACATATTCTGCTCTTGTAGACTCATGAGGGAAAAATGCCTAATTTCCGAGTTACGTGGCGAGTGGCTTTGAAGCTGTTGTTCTGTGTGAATAGATGACTCTATTTGGCATTCGCTAGGTAGCAGGAGTTCAGCAGGAGCATTATGCACGTATTTTGCCATTATTTGCACCAGACGGATGGAAGGCACGTCCCGCCATTGCAGCCGCAGCCGCTGTGACAATAACAGTGGGGAGGTTTCCCGCTCAGCTGATGAACCTGGTTTTGTTCCCTTGTACCACTGCTGAGTGATGGAATAAACAGCCAGTGTTTCTACAGGGAGACAACAAGCTTGTATTGCCAAGTGCTCTCAATAAATCCCCCTAACTTGAATAGAGCAGAACTTATGAGCAGCCACTGTACCCACATCCTCTTTTGTTGTGTTTATTTACTGGCTTTAGGCTTCAGGGACTGCATCTGGATCTGAGGCGTAATGTCAGAGGATAATTATTGAAACAGGCTAATGTTCCGGTACTCTCCGCAATGAGCCAGAGTCACGTTATTGTGCCGATACGCAGACATCAGCTGGGCTGTTTAAAACAGCACAGACATGGAATTGAGGTCACCAGATTCGGCAGACTCCCCTGATTCATCTGCAAGATAAATGTCAGATGATGCTCAGCATCCTTGCATTCTAAGCAGCCAATCCGT
Source organism: Molva molva (assembly GCA_900323295.1). Lineage (NCBI taxonomy): Eukaryota > Metazoa > Chordata > Actinopteri > Gadiformes > Lotidae > Molva > Molva molva. Next base: position 14,789 of record OOFG01062963.1, on the reverse strand, counting down.
AAGGAAATATGTGAGACATTGGGGGCAAAACCGATATGAAGCGGTATGGGCACATTCGTATTGTGTGTTGTGTGTTGTGTGTTGTTGTCGTTGTGTGTCGGACATTGTTGCTAAACTTCATTGTTCGAATGCGTTGTGTTTGTTTAAGTGGACTGTTCTGTCATTAAATACGGTGTGAGCTGGATGTTCTGTTAGTACTGGGATGTATTTCCAAGATCATTACAAAATGCACAGAAGAAAATTATCACAATCATGATTTGATCGTGTAGAGCTGCATATATTGTGTTGGTCGATTGCAGCATTACTTTGAAAACTTGTTCATTATTCATTGACAGCAAAATTCATTGACAGCCTTTTAAAGTGTGTCCTTAGACACACAAAAGACTAGCTGTTGAGGTAGTTACTTTATTCGATTTGGATGTGAAATCACCGGTCCTTAAGGGTCAAAAACACATTCCACATGACTTTATCTGAAAATGTCTCAAGATACACGTACAATATTATCAATGAGAATCCTGCATTTTCATTTCGTTAATTTCCTCCCTTCCATCTCCTCAATCAACGCAACATTAATATTTTACTTTAGCGGCGTGCAAGAGAGATTAGAAATACAATACCGAGCTTACATGAAAAATGAAAGTAGAGAGTAGTAATCCACCGCCAGCCATCTTCCAGCCGCAAAGCTCATTTCCATTACGCCCTCTGAAGCAACTGCAGAATCTATTTAATTGAAACACAATTACACAATCCCACATATTTATGTCAGGCAGTATAAGTGCTGTCGTCGGCAGCGCTTGAAAGCCGGGGCCCCACACCGTCTCCGCTGCATCGCTAATGAGGACGTGAACGTCTAAAGGACAGGCAGACGAGTGGGGCTCCGCAGGACCAGCGCGTCTGTCAGACCGCCATCCTACCCACGTCGTACACGGTGCAAACACAAGTGTTTGGAATGGCGTAGGCTGGGCAAATTAGCGTACATATACGCGTACACAGACAGAGGCACAGACGCATAGACAAGCACACAGGCATGCGAACATGAAAGGCTCTATGCATGGCCTTGGCATTGAATGGTGCTGTATAAATAAACTGGCCTTGCCTTACACATGCCCGCACGCGCACACACACACACACATGTATACACACGCACGCCCACAAATACATACATTCACAGGGGTTATAGATGGGGGCCAGTGGGCTCTAAGGGGGCCGCATGCTACGCTGGCAGCAGTTCAAGCCGCCCGGCCTCTCGTGAAACGCTCAAAACCGAAACATGTGAGTGCTTCCTCTGGAGGCAGAGAGAAGATAGTGTGGGATAGTCACCAGCAACCCTCTTGAGATGCAATAAAAATAGTTTTGGATTAGACTGCCGCGACGAACAAGCAACAATAAAATAAAAAATGAAGAAGAAGCGAAGCAATGAAGCGATGGGAGCGGACTTGAAATGGAAAAATGCTAATCAGCTTCATCTCACCAAGCCAGCGTGGGAGAGTTGTACATCTTCTTGAGTTCCTGTTTCGTGGGATGACTGACCGCAACACAGATTTATTCTTGTACACCCAAGGAAGGTCAATCATAACAAATAAAACAAAATAAAATGGGGTTAGTGTTTTGAGATTGGTCCCAGTGAAAGGCACATTAGTTTGTTTAGATTTACTATTATTCAATTATTAGTATTAAAAGAGGACGAAACTAGAGAAATGTGTGTAAGCAACACACTGTTGGTTATAATAAATATATTGTTAATAAGTTCATGATTGTACAGGTTGTATTGGGTTTACTGATAGGTAAGATTTCCATAATAACAACAACAACCCTGATTTCACCATTGAATTTCGTAAAATGTCACATTTATAGGTTCACAATCATTCAGTTACTACCATTTAGTTAAAGTGTTAGCAGTCGTACAGCGAATGACCCATTGAGATTAGTCATAGTTAAGCATTCAATGTGTCAATCATGTTTCTCTTCTGAACCAAACCAAAGGTTGCCTACCTTAGCCCTGTACCGTTGAATAACTGCTGAGTCGGCATTCAACTTGCAACAGCTCTGCAACCTGCTGTATTTGCCTTTTTTTCCCTTCAATCAGATAAAAGAGTGAAACATGCTTACGGTATGGCTTTTAAATCACTTTATCGTACAGCATGTGGAAAAATGTCAATACAATTGTTGTCAAAGCATCGTAACGACGAGCCTCCCCCCCCACCCGCTGAAAGAAGAGGGTGAATAGCAATCGAAGGTGAAGATGAGGGTAGGTTTTTATATTTTTCATTCATTCTTTGTCCCATTCAAATCATTCCTCTAGAGGAATATTCATTTGTGCAATTATTTGATTGTGTTTTAAATGATGGTGAGGTCATGGCCCTAACACTTCAATGTAACAATCAGGTTTACAGTGGATCTCCATTACTTGCCTAGCTTTTGTAAAGAGACGGCTTGGGTGCTAGCTATTAACTCATAAGTTGCTAAAAAAGCAGAAATCAATAAATAGAAATAGGCCATTATTTGCTGAGAATTGACAAGTATTGGGGTGACCTCCAGTTTAATGGAACTGTGTGTAGTATTGATAATTGGACATGATCTGGACAACAATATATCTGGGCTTAAAGAATTTGCTGTAACTACCCATATCTGGTAAGCTAAGCTTGAGAAGTACAGACATGAAAAAAAAAAGTTCTGTGTGTAGATACACCATTTATATTTATACATTGGCATATATGTGGGAGAAACCCCTTAGGTTCATGCTACGGTTAGAAGGAAAAAAAAGAAATGTCTCTATGGGCGATGACAATCTAATGGAAAAGGGCTAACCGTTTTAACGCTAGAATATGGATTTCTTCTCAAAATTAGTTTGCGTAAATCACCAAGATAATGTCAATGGTTTAAAGGTCATAACAAAAGAGAATATGTAGCGTATCAGCTAAAAGGCTGGGCGACACTAACAACTCTGCAGTGTATATGCAATGGGACACTAAAACCACTTTGCCCATGAATTGATATAACGCAAAAAAAATGCATCCGAGGCAAATGCACACACAAGGATCTGGGCACCTCTGCAATTAGAAAAAATGCGTTGTCAGTGGTAAACAGTGGTGTGGTTTATTTCCTACCGTTATATATTGTGTATTCGCAAACATTCTTCTGATGTAGCTCGGTCTACTATCTGTCATAATAACAGTCGGTTTTGACCGCTCCGTCGATCGTTGGCTGGATTATCTGCACCGTGAATCTGGAGGAAGCAGAAGAAGGAAACGGTTCGATGACGGTTTCATCGTTCCGACCCAGTGGGTTTTAAATGTGTTGATTAAGCAGTAGCTGATCCAGCCACTGCTGTACAGCGCAGGAAGTTAGCTCCCATACGATTTACTCAAACAGAATATGTGCATTCAGAAAGGAGGGGAAAGCTATGGAAATGGACACACACACACATACGCACGCATCCAAAAAAAAGTCAATTATCTTAGAGGATGGAGTGTTGGCGGGGTTCTAAATGAGCTTATTAACAGTGCAATCATTAGCATACACAAACATGCAGGGGCCTTATTAAAAGGCAGCTGGACCACTCCGAAAAAAAGTGCGAGACTTGGTCTGACCTCATTAGTGGGAGCATATGGAGGAAGACCTGTGTACCAGCGCAATCATCCAACTTCCCAGCGTGACTGCTGTACGGCCAGCCCAAATAGGAGCCCCTTGTAATGAATATGCATAACTAATCTTAGGCTGGAAGTGGTGGGGGCCATTTTGGTTGCTTTGGTTCTTTTTCTGCTGCGCAGCACTTTTCTGTCATAAACAATCCCAAACGCAGGGTCTTTATGGGCCTGGTTCTCAGATGTCACACAGAGTTATGTTGCAGTGATTCATGCCGGCGCTTGGCCGTGCTCTTTGACAGTATTTTCTTCCCATGAACGTTTGCACACCCCCCCAACCCGGGGCCGGTCCGAGTTAAACCAACCTCTTCTTCAGTAAAGCAAACATCTCTTAATTCATCTCTGTGTCTCTGAGGTTGGAATGGTTAAATGCTGCTATGCATGATGTCGTGTTGTGCGGAGTGTGGTCGATCTCACATGCCTGTTGCACATTGATAACTGATTCTAGGACAGAATAGAATAACTTATTTGTATCTAGCTCACAGCGTTCAGTACAGTAAGCTCATGTGTTATCATATGTACAGTAATTCGAAAAGGCTTACACTGAAAAACAGGATTAACTGTGGAGGAGCAGAAGATGTTGAAACGCATGCACACCCCCTCCCTTCTTCCCCATCCCCATGCTGACATCTGTGAGAGGTGGGGGAGCCCATCAGTGTCGGGCAAATCAGCCAAAGTTACAGCGCTTGTCAGCCTATGGACAAATGCAGCCATCCATATGACTCGCAACGGTCAACTAAAACCGGCAACTTATTCTTCCTCCAACTGAAGTCCGGTCTACAGTGAGATCCCTGTTCTGTGTGTGATTCTCAGGAGATGTTAGTTAGTGGTATTAAAGTCGGCTTTTTGCGCTGACAGGGACCGCCCCGATGACATATGCAGTAAATAAGCCTGGGAGCAAAGGCAGGTCGTATAGGGAAAAAAAGAAGGCGAGATGGGTTTCTCATTACTACCTGCAGCGCTCCTCCGCCGGCAGACGTTTCCGGAGCCATTATTGCCAGGGTTCATAGCCATCAGAATATGGTACTTGGTGCTTCAATGTCAGGGATTTGTGGAGGGGCTTTTGACGACGCCTGGGGTTACCGTGGTGTCGAGAGCCCCCCAGAGAGACCAGAGAGAGAGAGATAGACGTGGCCAGGAGGTGCAGTGATTCGAAAAACAGGTCTCTCCAAAAATTGCATACGTGGGGCTTTTAAAGGGATCTAAAAATAACCTTGTTAAGAGATGGGTTTAATGGTTAAAGAGACCATTTGGAGCCTGACTTGCATAATGGGTATAAATATTCGCAAGCACACATACCTTCATATGCACACAATTTACATATACCTCTTTTGCATGTGATTATAAATTCTCAAATCCTGGATTATTCTAGTTCTTATACACCTCATAAATATTGCCTAAATCCATGTGTGTACCTGTGTGTGTGTGTGTGTGTGTGTGTGTGTGTGTGTGTGTGTGTGTGTGTGTGTTTTTCCTAATTCTCCCTTGTTTTCTGTCTCACACTGCCCCTTGCTGATGAAAAGCAGTGGAGCTAATCATTTGTAATGCCAAACAAGTTATTGGCCCCTTCTGCTAATATAAAGCGAGGAACACGCTGTCACTGAGATCTCAAGGTTGTTTGTGTGCCCCCTGCTCCTCTGTAGCGTGTGACAGTAAGACCCCGTCTTCAACGCTGTTTCAAATCCCAGAGGCCTGCGCTGCACACTTAACACGACGAGATAAGGATTAGAGTTGGATTTTGTTTTTCTTCTTCTCCTTCTTCTTCTTCTGCTGCTTCTTCATCTCCTCTGATTCAACAATAAAAGAAACAATCATCTACAGAAAAAGATGTCGCTCATTTAATTGACCGTGCCGTGCGAGACGATTCAAAAAGTAATTACCAGGGATGTCTGTGAAGTGAGCGTTATTCACTGAATCACAGTCAATCAGGCCGTAGAGGGTGTAAAAAAAGAAAAATAAATCACATTCGCCGAGCGTTCATTTAGCTCCACTTAGAGAGTTTGGATCATGTCTGCTTCCCTCTGCCCGCTAGATCGCCTTCCTTTTTTTTCTATCTTCTGGCGAGAACAGAACTTTTCACATTTAATAAGGGAACAAAACGTCTGACATGGGAATCGATGCACTTGTCATTCACAGCTTTGTTCACATCTGGAAAGGTCATGAGCTGAGCCCCCATCCCTTTCAAATGTCGATTTCCCATAAAAAGTATGGATCCCCCCCCCGCCCCCCAGAGGCGGGCTGGGGAACAGGCCTGGTTAAGTGCTGCCTGAGCCTCCGAGGGCTCCGAGATGCCGGGTTGCCACCCATTAGCTGCACATGCACATTACAGTATAAATAACGTGGCCTGTGCCATTAGCCGCGTGGACGCAGCCTTGGAAGGCCGCATGTCGGCCACATAACTCCCACTGACGTGGCTGACGGTTTCTTTTTTTTTTGCATGCCTCTATGGAAATGCAACTCAACGCTTTCATGCCATTTATAGTCGCAAGCAGGATTTATTAGTATAATGAATCCTAATGGCATGAATTCAATATTAGTATTCATCTTTCATTAGGTTATGGCGATGTTAAATGGACTAGCTACGGGCAGTTGGGAAATTCAACCAGTGCCTGCATTGTAATATTGTAATTAAATGCATTTCCATAAAGCGTGTCTCTCATTTCTTTAATGATTAAGATTAATCACGGGCCAAATTTACGACTGGGCAACAGGGGGTCAAACCTGTGTTGCAGGATTGAGAGAAACTCATCTCCGTTTAATCAACTCGTCACCTCAATGAGATTCAAGCTAGCTCACAAGGAAGCCATACTTTGCTGCTCTGAAAGGACAGATGTAGTATGTGATTTGATGCAAAACAGGACAAGTTCTGATTACGGTATAAGCTTGTACAATCTGAACTAGCGCAATGTCTCTCTCTCTCTCTCCTCTCTGCTCTCTCCTCTCTCCTCTCTCCTCTCTCCTCTCTCTCTCTCCCCTCTCTCGCTCACATACACACACAAAAATATAATTATTATTTGAACAAAATTGAAGGTTGATTGCTCTTTCTCTGAAACTTGATATTGTTGAGTGTTGCGGTCTGTCTTGGCCAGGGCACTCTTGAAAATAATGTATGTGGTTAACTAAAGGTAAAAGAGCCAAGCACCACAGAGAGGCTTATCCAGGGTTAACCTTGGACACAAATACAACATTCTGCCATTTTCAAGGATTTAGGTGGTGCATTATAATTTCATTATTTGCAACTAATGGAGAATAACGGTTACTTATTAGTTGTCATGCAAACATCTGTCATGCAAACATCAATAAGTAACAAGGATTACAGTAAACACATGTAGACCTATTCGATAAAAAGACAAAATGTATTGTTCAACAAAGCAATACAAAATGTATATTTCACTTGTATACCAACCTTTGATATGATATAGCAACATAATTATACATATTTTCAGAATAAACATCCAAAAGAAGATGAAGGTTATACACGGTTAAACAATTATTTTGTTTTAAGTTGCAGCAATTTTTGTATTTGTGTATCTCTGATGCGAAAAACATTGGAAATTGCCTTCAACTGATTTTTTCAAAGTTAAATTGGTATTACCATACAGCATTAACAAGGTTACACCAATGTTGTATATTTTGCAGTGTTGGGGTCTTTACTCAAAAAATGTAATGTATCACTCATTACTCGTCACTCTTTGAAAAAGTAATATTATTACCTAACCTATTACTCGCTTACACAAGCTTCATTAGTTCCTATGCGCTTGTAGCCAGCCGACAATACTAAAACCCAGTTCTGGTTGTTTAGCCACTGTAGGGCTGCAGCCACCTTCTGCGGCCGCTGAGGGCTCATCTTTGGTGGGGTGTAATCCCGCGGGCGTGACGATGTTGTGGGGTTGTAGTAGGCGTTGTAGTAGGCGTTTCAGGAGGTTTGAGGTCCGGTTTTTTGCATTCAAAAGAGTCTTAGTATCTGCACACAGTTTACATTTGACAACAATGTTCTTGGCTTTCCTCTCGAGGAAACAAAGTAATGGGAATATTTCCAGCCTCTGAATGTAAGTGTTTCTATCTTCCGAGCTAGCTTGCTGCTTGGTGTCGCGCGAGTGCTTTGATTACGATAATGAAGCAACAGGGTTAGTTCATTTGTTACACAACTCGTGTGCGGAGTAGTACTGGGTAAAGTAATATTATTACTTTAAGCGTTACTTCCCAACACTGATCCTGTGCCATTATCCTTTTAAAATTCATAACTCCACTCTGCTTTTCTTTTGTCTACTGCACCCGAACCTGCATACCATGTGTGGTCCTCGGTCTGACCCAGAGCACAGCAGCTTTCTGTTTACAAAGCGATGACTTTGAAATCATTATTCAAAACACGACCAAAAGTCCTATTTAAACATGAAAACGATGTGCTTGTACTTTATGATATCATCTGTGTACTCTGTTGAGATTAATGTTATCATGGTTTGAAGAGCCCTAAGATTATGAAGAGCCCAGAAGCGTAGCCAGAGTCATAATTAACAAGGGGGTAAGTAAACACGCACATTAATGTCACGCCATTAATATCATTACAACTTGGTGATTTAACCGGCCGAGCATTTTGAAACAAAGCAGGAAGCGGCTCTGGCTGTTGGCCTACTTGCTAACCTTGAGCCCTCAGAAAGAGGGCGATTTGCAAAACACCACGGGGGGTCTGGGGTCCTCCCCCAGGAAGAAGATCTGGTCGACACACTTATTTTCCTGCAATCTAGATTTTTTAAGGTTGTGAATCCCAAAATGTTTGAAAAGACCTGACGGATGGCCAATCACAATGTTCAGCCGTCTCATCGTGTTGCGTTATGATTGATTTACTAACTTCATCCAATTATTAGCCTGCAGATAACAATCCTGATAACAATCGGATGCATTAAGTTTGGATAGTAACTTATTATCAAACTATTACAGACAATCTGCGTTAACCAGCCACGTAGATACCAGTGGCAGATATTTTTGTTTTATAATAATATGGGTATTCCCCTAAATCGGGAGAACTGCAGGATAAAGTTGTCCCCGGTTAACTACCAGGAGAGGACAGCGAAAACCAGGACCCTCCCGGGAAAATCGGGAGAATTAGCAGGTATGGTTGTTGGAGTCACATCAGGGAGATTTTGTTTGTTTAAATACACTTCGTCTAGGAAGCATCAAATTGTGCCATTGTCTGGGACATTAACAGCATGAAATGAAGATGCAATAATACATCATTTACGTTTTACTATTTTGTATTTTAGCAGACTTTTATCTGCTATAGCCTATATATTTTATATACACTTTTTAGATACACGTAATTCATCAGAAGGTAGGGGCATTAGGGTTTGGGGTCTAACCACCCTAACCTAGACTTTCCTACACATAAAACCAAATTCTAATAGTTTATTTTTCTATCTGATTCCTTACTTTTGCGTGTTCACAGTGAATGGTTTCACATGCAGCATGAGTGCCAAGTAATAACACAAAGCATGGATTTAGGAGGTGTGTGTGTGTTTGTGTGTGTGTGTGTGTGTGTGTGTGTGTGTGTGTGTGTGTGTGTGTGTATGCGTGTGTGTGTGCGTGTGTGTGTGCGTGTGTGTGTGCGTGTGTGTGCGTGTGTGTGTGCGTGTGTGTGTGCGTGTGTGTGTGCGTGCGTGTGTGCGTGCGTGTGTGCATGCGTGTGTGTGTGCGTGTGTGTGTGTGCTTGCAGTGTAGTCTCTTTCCAAAAACAGATGCCTAACTGTTTTCTATTCAGGCTGGCTCATGATTAACACTTTGTTAGGAGTTCAGAGTTGACAGTTTCCTTAATCACGTCCAATACCTTATTGGCTTCATTCAGCCTGGCCAGCAATTCAACGCAAACAAAGATAA
>OOFG01062958.1:13872-47741 GCA_900323295.1 Molva molva | reverse complement strand
CAAACGCAAAATTGAGGCTGGGGACAATCCCAAGTCGAATCCTGCTAGGCTACCTCCCAATCCATAAAAGAAATACTATCAACTGGACTCTAAACATGGTTACCATACCTAACTAAAACAGGACGTGTTACAGGGTAACCATACCTAACTAAAACAGGACGTGTTACAGGGTAACCATACCTAACTAAAACAGGACGTGTTACAGGGTAACCATACCTAACTAAAACAGGACGTGTTACAGGGTAACCATACCTAACTAAAACAGGACGTGTTACAGGGTAACCATACCTAACTAAAACAGGACGTGTTACAGGGTAACCATACCTAACTAAAACAGGACGTGTTACAGGGTAACCATACCTAACTAAAACAGGACGTGTTACAGGGTAACCATACCTAACTAAAACAGGACGTGTTACAGGGCTGGAACCATGGCTGCTTATGCAGAACAATGATGGTATTTTAAGTAAGGGGTATGGTACAGCAAGCTCTAAACAGAGACAGGTGTCAGGATCCTGCATCACCCTGAAGGGGTTTATTTCACAATAATGACCGGCTCACTGTACATTATCCTGCTTATTACACGGCTGCTTACATTATATTATTGATTATAAATCAATATTTTCACACAAAATAAACATGCAAAAAAAGATTTTTTGGATTAAAGAAATGATTTGATTGCTTCCGCTAAAAAATAAATCGTCTGTTAGATACGGTTGGAACTGCATCCAAGCAACTTAAACTCAGTAGCCTTCTTAAGATAAACCTAGCCTACTTAGCGTTATTAGTTGTCAAGCACCGAAGGTGCAGACACCTTTTGTTATTGCCAGTTTTATTATTATTATTCCGCCACATTCGCAAATCCGCCATGTTCCCCTGGCTCACTTTTTACCCAAATTTCCACAATTGTCCAAAACAGTCCCAAACAGCCAAATCTAAAAAGAGGAACCGATAGGCCCAAGTCTCTAGCGCCACAAATGGGTCAAAGTTGCAACATTTCAAAAGGCCAAATCTCAGGCCCAATTTGCCCAATACTCGCAAATTCAATGTCAAATGATGCACCTTCTCAAGCACTCCAAGCATGAAGGTCACCACACGAATTTTCTCGCAATTCTGCATTTTCTGCAAAAACTGCTTTTCACATCTCCTCCCAAGCCAAATGCCCAATTCAAACCAGTCCAAGGCCAAAACATTCCCAATCTCCCAAAAAATTAACGGTATCAAAACCATTTTGAAACTCCAAACCCTATGGCCCCCAGGGACTCAAACGTAACGTGTGCGAATGCCACTTTGACAGGAAATAGGCATATCTCCTAAACAGTGAATCCTATTCACACCAAATTTGGGTACCATGTCTAGAACCCACCCTAGTGCGGACAGCCAGAATATTAGCCACATTGTCCTCATGGGGGCGCTATAGGATGAATAACTATAACTGTTCACTAAAATGGCTACAATTCCTAGCCCGAATGTCCTATTTGAGCGGAACCAACTTTGGGACAGTTGAGGGCCAAGGCTCTAATTGGTCAAGTGAGATGATGGCGATTGTCCTAAAAATATCGCCACCAGAGGCCAAAATGTGTCCAATGAGCTTCAAGGTGCCAAAAGGCGGGGTTAACTTTAGACAATCATCATCAAACTTGATTTACAAAAAGGCAGATGGGTAAGGATGAATCAGTCCAAAAATTGTCCAAATCGGGCCATAGGGGGCTAGGGTTAGATACCCCCATGTCCTCTATCCTTCAGGTTGAACTAAAAAATGTTTAACTTCATTTTTTTACTTCAAAAATATTATTATTCCGCCATATTCTTTAGTTTGTCATGTTCCTCTGGCTCACTTTTTACCAAAATTTCGAGTTGAATGGAGATCAGCCCCAAACATCCATATCTGGAAATAGGAGTCAATTGAACCAAGTCGCTAGTGCCACCAATTGGTCAAGGTTGCTAGTTTTAAAAGGCTAAATCTTAGGTCCCGTTTGGCCCACACTCACAACCTTAGTGTCAGATGATGTAGCTTCTCATGGCCTACAACTTTTCCATCAGGACCATTGTCCTCTGCCTCACTACATAATCTGCAATTTTGATTTAACTGAAAAACCTACTTTTCACATCTTATCCCAGAACAAGTCACAAATTCAACACAAAAAAATTTATTCCTCATTACCCAAATAATAAAATATATCAAACACTTCCTAAAATTCTATGTATGTATATGTACCATGGTTCGAATCCCACCAGGTACCTAATATGGTCTGATGAAATAGCTTGTCTATGTTGTACTACTGAGCAAAGGTGTAATACTTCCGGCAGTCAATGCAAAATCCTTGCAAAAAACTCTATGGTCAACTACTAAGCAATGGTCTACTACTTCCAGCATTGGAGGCACTGTCCTCCAAAGGCACCAAGTTCTTGAACAGAGATAACTTTGGGGCAGTTGTCTGTAATGGCTTGTCTACATGGAAGCTACTTCCAGCAGTCTGTTCAGAGAAATTGCATGAAATAAAATCACACCCACCAGGTACCAACTATGGTCTGAGGAAACAGCTTGTCTATGGGCCACATCTTCTGGCAGTGTAAGCACAATCCTTGAGAAAATGGTCTACTACTTCCAACTCTTTTGAAACAAACATGGTGGGATCAAACTGAGCCAGCTTGGGGGCGGCTGCTCTACATTGAAGCCAATTCCAGCAGTCTGCCTTGAGAAATTTCCTGAAACAAAATCACCATCAAGGGTCCCTTCCAGCGCTTTGGCTTAATACGGGGCACAACCTCACACTCTAAGTAAGCTGGCAGAAGGTCGAATTTTGACCATGGCTCTATAAGTGAGCTCCAGCAGTTGTACTGCTGAATTCACCATTTCTTTCATTTCCAAATTTTTCCAAATTCACGCCGCATGCTTGACACCGTTCATTGCTGCCCGCAGCTATATTTAGAATTATTGTTCTGCGTTTTCTTGATCTCTTTTTTTTTTTCTTTACTGGGGACAGTGCATCCATTAACCATGAATCAAAAGTTTGATGCTCTCCAAATAAATGTAAATGAATATTAGAAAAATTGTGTCATCAATTATCAATATCAATATAAATGGGATCAAGAATCTAAAAGTAATCTCTAACTAACACTGGTGCTGTGATTGCAGTGTAGTGCACACATTTACTTGCAAAATGTAAGGCAATCTTAGTCAGGGTTATGGAACTCCTCAATCAGTTCAAAACTGAAATGAAAATATACATGTAGATAAATATTCTGAAGGATATGGACATCCCTACCAAGGCTATTCAAGCGATGGAAGATGTCATCCACTATCTGAATGACACAGGTCATGGAAGATGTCATCCGCTATATGTGAATGACAAGGCTGGTTTTGAGAAACAGCTTCTGATAAAGGTCTTTCGATTGCAATGACATTTGTAAATAAAATGAATCTACACTTCTAAGCCTACTCCCCATGTAAATAAAATGAATCTACACTTCTAAGCCTACTCCCCATGTAAATAAAATGAATCTACACTTCTAAGCCTACTCCCCATGTAAATAAAATGTCCTAGCAATGGAAGGCATGAAAGAGGTTATGAACCTGGTTCTGTGAGGGCTCGATTGAAGGAAACCAAAGTTAGACACAGTCAACTATTTGAAGAGTTTGATGGATCATAACATGCGTAATGACCTGAGTGGGATATCTGAGGCCCCTAAAGGTAGATCATTAGCATTGAGCATTACCACTGTTCGCTCGTGTGATTGAGATTATTTCTAGAGTAACTGTTGATCAGAAGATTGATGACAAGCTTTTGTAACTGGCCAGGCAACATCTCCAATCTTGTAGAACCTACACTTTAACCTGGAGTCCACTGTCCAGGCTTATCTCTGTTAAATGGGCATCTTGTTCTTAAAATGGTATTTAATTCTATCTGCTCACACTCTTGCCTTACTCATTTACTAATTAATGAATCAGCTTTGGGATGTCAAACCATCCACGAGTTTCATGTAACTCCTCATCTGCTGGCCACTGGCCAGGCTTTATGGCTTGATGGTTGTTCTTGAAAAAGCCCTAAAATTATTATTTTTATACTTTTTCCATTAAACCTTCCTATTGAGCATTTTTAGAAGCAGTCAATTGGGACAGTCCTTCGAATGGAGATTTCAACGCTAGGTGGCAGTATCCACCAACTATTATCTAGCCTTGTTGGACAGACGTCCAACTTCGAGACCATAGCCTACAGTTGGTCTAATAATGCAATGCATAATGCAATCATGCATTGAATACCGCTCCCGACGAGCTGGCCGTCGCCTTGCATGGTTGACTCCGTCGTTGTGTGTGAATGTGTGTATGAACCGCTCTAAGTCGCTTTGGTTAAAAGCGTCTGCTAAATGCCCTAAATGTAAATGTAATCAAAGGTGAACTTCTTGTTTAGTTTTTATGCCCTTGTCGCATCGTCTTGCTTGTCTTAATTGTCAATACTGTATTATATGTTTGTTTTTGTTGTTAATAAATGCCTTTTCGCCTTTTTTCATAACTAATATTCCCATGTATATATATCCAAACCTAGCCCTATGAACCACTTTGAAAATATTTCTGAACTGCTGGTTGGCACCCATAAAATGAAACTTGCACTGATGAAATCATGATAATGCAATATTTTGTGAAGATTACAACACAAATTGATGTGTGTTCAGGGCTCAACATAGATACACTGGAAAAATTGCACTTCGCTTTTGATATATTTATATGGAGTTAAATGCAAAGAATAAGAAATAATAAGAAATAAATAAACATTATCCCAGTTATTCGTTTTTTTGCTGGTGTTGTTTATGTAATCGAGTGACACATGTTGGCTACATAATGCAACCACATGTTTCTCCACTATTGATTTGCCAGCTCATTTTAATTTCAAACAATGATAGTGTATTGATATTGTTGTAAATACAGTAAGTCTGTCATACAGAGAGTTCTTATTTCTAATGATATTATATGTATATAATCTACTGATATATTATAGTTATATTTCCCTGTGTGATTTGTGCTGAAATGCTTAAATTGTGATTTTGATTTCACTTATGTTACATTTTTTCATCTATGTTCAATTAAACAAGCACGTTCATGACCTGTGTATGTACGCACTGTGAACACATCTTTCCTCTGTGAGGACAATAAAGAATAAAACCAGAATCGGAATCTGAAAATGCATAGTAAGGATACATTGGTTCAGGGTACACAGGGTAAGGAACAACCAGTGACTTGTCAGGATGCTAAAGAGCAGAGGAGCAGACACATTGGCAGCTCATTGGTTGATCAACAGTCATAATGATATGACATGACTAAATGATACTGTCACTGCTGGAACTCCTTTTGATAACCATAACTTGAGCTGTGTGTCCATGGTGATACCGTAGAGTTTAAATACAGGCAAAGCTTTGGAACAATAAGAAGAATATTGATAATAATATAATAATCATTTATTATGATAATTGTGTTTTTTATTGTAATTGTTTTTATTTGGTTGCATTTGTCATTGTCTTAATATCAAAATATAATTAATTATTATTTGTATTATTATTATTTTAATTGTTATTGTTATTATTTGGTTGTATCTGTCCTTTTGATATTAAAATAAAATACAATGAAGTTAATCCATTTGATGCTCTTTATTAAAATGTGTTCAATGCTTTTTTGTACAATTTACTAGATAGACGGGTAGTTAATTCATCTACAACCCCACAACCATTTTCTTTTGGTTATCATGGTGTTTAGACCTTGTTGCTTTCTTGTGTAATGTCTTCTCTGCCTGATTAACTAGACTAGTTCTTTGCATTGACAGAGTGCCTGACCTAATCTTGCTACAGAGGTTTGTTATATACTTCCCTAATTAGGTAAAAGGTTAGTGGCTATGGCTGAAACCCAAAGTGCAACATTATTCATCTTAGTTTATTTTATTTTTTTACTCTGCCTGGCCATCTTAATATAGTACTGTTTATAATACTAAACATCAAAAATATTGTGATCGGTTTTTATTAGTTTTCATTAACTAATCATGTGGTTAATTCATCAATTGATCTTTGCTTTGTGTAACATGGTTGTATTTAAATGTAACATGTCCTCAATGAAGCACCATAATAACAGTACCACCGTTTCCTCTCCTCCCTTCTATAAAACCATACACATTACTTAGAATCTGTTTTGAGAATATCAATCATGGCTTCAACATGTGTGTTATAATGTCAAAGAAGTTGTTGAATGTCCTTCAAACGTTGAAATTATTGAAAATCTAACTTTTTGATGAGTTGTTGTCTTTCGGGCCCAAGGTTCAAAGGGTAGTTGATCCATTACATTAGGACGTGACTCACATTTCTAGATGTGTTGCTGAGATCTCCTTCAAGTGTTTGATATGGAAATATCTTAAACAATTCTAATCCCAGAGTTACAAATCTATTTCAGCATCCATAAAAACCCCAGTGTGGAATAATAGTCAACCTCTAATAATTACCCCATGGCTTTGAAACTGTTTTTGATTCGATATAATCAGCCTCATCACCCCGAGTGCTGACAGATAAGTCTTTGTGAAATGCTTTTACCTTTGGCCTGCCACAAGGACGGCTTGGACTTTGGAACAGGGCAGCACAGTTGCTGCAACTCCTGGTGATCCCGTACAGTAAGGTGGGAGAACTATAAAAGCCACAGAGACAAAGCAGAGATTAGTCTTAACGGAAACAAGAGGACTCCCTGTAGCCTGTAGGATCTCAAAGAGCTCCTTTTAAACCCATCATGGGGGGTGTTAAGATATTCCTTTTGACCTTGCTGGGAACCTATACACTGGCCCGTAAGTACCTTTTGAAGAGAAACTAAATGAGTGATGTCTACAATGCCAATACAAAATCATTGGTCGATTTAGGATTGAAGAGATTATTTGTCGGTCGGTTGTAGGTTGATTTGGAATGGTCTTTTAAATAATTTAATGCAGAATACTGTGTACTTATCCAGGGCATAACATTTTAGATTTTTACGTTTCATTTTCATGATAACAATTTTGCCAAAATGGGTATTCCATTGTTGTTTAGAGAAGGAAACTATTCCTTCTTTATGATTTCTTAAGTATAATATTACGCATATTTCTGATAAACAAAATGTTTGGGTAATGTGAACCCAGAATGTGATTTTAAATACTATTTTATGTGTATTGATAGTATGTTTGGAAGTGATTCATAGTTTCCTTGCTTTCCAAATTTGCAAGCATTCTTCTTTTTTCACATTTTACAGAGCAGGATGCGGGAAATGTTGACGGATCATCTTCAACATGTTTTTGTAAGTTTTACAAAGTTATCAGCAAAATAAGGAATACAATTTATGCTATTAGAACAGTATAGTTGTGTAATGTTGATTTAAGATGTTAGCTTTGGGATTGAAAAGACAAAGTCTATTCCCTGAAGTCATCTCGTTCAGATTGACTTCATCAGCAACTTGATCAGCAGCTGCACCCTGCTCATTGACCCCGTTAGGATGACATCACCGGTCACTATCAGATCCTTTTGATACCTGAGTCAACGCTACTAATTGTTGTTTAGCAATTTAAAGCTGTACCATAGTCCATGGTTCCTTTCTTCGTGGCATAGGATTGTAAATATTTGAAATCTGACCTCATCAAACAGATCCACCTTTTAATTAAAATAAATATACTTCCAACATTTTAGTGGCCAAAAGATTCAAGAACTTCAGGAGGTTTGCATACGACTATGAGGTGGAAACACTCAACGGTGTCAAGGGAGCTACTCCTCTTGTGAACGGCCCCAAAGTCTCCTGCAAGGTAAGCCCAAACTCCTGCCACTTTACTGCCAACACAAACCATTCAGCCTCAACGTTTGGAGAAAGACAGCATACCTACATTCCTCGACACATCTGTTGCACAGGTTGAGATGGAGGTGCCCCAAATGTGTAGCTTCATCCTGCGCACCACGGACTGCTCTCTGACCGAGGTCACTGACATCGATGACCAAGGCACCCCTGTGTTCGGTCCCGCTGCCGGTTCTGAGGCTTTCAAAGCTGCCATGGCAAAGTAGGAGATCCGGCATTCGTTTAAATCCAGTTTTTGTGTATTACATATTGGTGATCCAGATATTGATTTGAAGATAATCCTATATTCATTTATTTATTTATTCCTAACATTTATTCATAAAATGTATTATGTAAATAAATGAAAGCACAAATAAATAAAAACCGCTATAAAATCATGAAGGTGAACAACTAAAACACGATAAAACAAAAGGCAAACTTTTTTTTTATTTGAAAGCAAAGGTAATGCAGATTTGGTATTTTAACCCATTCTGTTTCCCCAGGAACGCCCTGATGTTCATGGTTGACAGTAATAATAAAGTCACCCTGTTCCCTGCGGATGAAGAACCCATGAATATCCTGAACGCAAAGAGGGGAATCGTCTCTGCCCTGATGGTGCCAACCATTGAGGAGGACAAGAGCCGAGGAATGGTAGGATTGCTGAGTGTGTGTGTGTGTGCGTGTGTGCGTGTGTGCGTGTGTGCTTGTGTGCTTGTGTGGATCTGTCTGGATTTTCAATCCATAAAATTCAGTTTGGGGAGTACGATCTGATGTTTTTTAGGCCCAGATAAACAACTTGCGCAAGATAAGATAAGCTGGCCCAAACGCAGGTGGTAAACACCATCCTGTCACATCATGTTCTCACAAAGACCGTCCACATATGCTGGTCAAAGTCCACGACATGTTTATCTCTATAATGACATCCACTGTGCTGTCATAACAAGTACTAATCTAATCTAATCTGGAGTTCAATAGGGCATATAATCCCATTAAATGTGGATTATCATTTAAGTGAAATCACCTTTTACAAAAGCTACTAATGTAGCTAATACTGAACCAATATTATTATTAATTATTATTAATAGTACTATTTTACTATATTTTCATGACTACTACTACTACTCTACTACTACAGATAATGACAATAATAATTTATAATAATTCTAGTAATAATAATAATAATAATAATAATAATAATAATAATATACAAATAACAAAACCAAGCAAATAGCAATTCATTTATTTCATCTGTCTTTCATGTTCTCACAACATTCAATGGCTGTTGTTATCCCCAGACCACCGTGCATGGAGAATGTGCCACTGACTTCACCGTCAACTCAGGAGAAGCCACTGATGTCACAATCAGCCGGGACCTGTCCAAATGCAACAACTACTCTCTCCAGAGAGAGCACACCAGTCCCCTGGCCCTGATCTCTGGCATGGTAAGGATGGTTTATTTGTATATATAAAATGTATATTTGTTTTTTACTCAAACCTGTTATGACTATAGTTTGTTTTTCAAGTACATTTTATTTGCATAGCCCTTAATCACAACTTAATGGTTGTCATAAAGCTTGTTAACATTATATCAGAGATAATCTGATTGCAAAATAATTGCTAAAACATTCCACAACAGATCATAATTGTATTTGTGTACATTATTTATTTGATATTTACTCATGTTGCTTTTATGCATTTAACTCTAACACTCTTTCAGAGTGTCATGTAGTGCTCTTCATTTTTCCCCAAATCTATCTAAACATTAAATTCCTT
Source organism: Molva molva (assembly GCA_900323295.1). Classification (NCBI taxonomy): domain Eukaryota; kingdom Metazoa; phylum Chordata; class Actinopteri; order Gadiformes; family Lotidae; genus Molva; species Molva molva. The sequence goes on along the minus strand of OOFG01062958.1, from coordinate 38,146 downwards.
CCTCAAACCCTTAGCACTACCCTCTGAGCAAGTTGATTGGCAGCACTCAGACCTGCAACTACAAGTTTGATGCCAGCAAAAAACACATGGTATCCGCAGTCTGCACTGAGAAACATCTCTTCCTGCCTTTCTCTAGCCAGTAAGTTTTGAACAACAATACAGCTATGCTCTATTGATTCTCGGTTTTGTAATATGGTTGGATAAGTGACGATGCAAAGTACACGTTTTCTCACATTCCTGTACCTCATACCTCCTAGAACAATCACGTCAACATACAGTCCAATCCAAACAGTTTGAGAATTATGTTTTAGGTATGATGCCAAATAATATGTTTAATTTACTGAAATATCGACCTCCTATTTCTATCAACAGAAATGAGTATGGGATGTCCACTACGGTGAGCCAGACCTTGACCCTGAGGGAAAGCAACAAGATCAACGATAGGCTCTTCAACTTCAGTGAGTAGAAAGGCTTTAGAGAGCACAGTATTAAAAGACACGCAACGCTGAAATGTCCCTGTGGCCATTTTCTTACCTCTTTTATCTTGCTACTCTCTGAAGACCACAACAATCAGCGCTCATTGTACATGGAAGTCACAGAGGATAAGGCCATCATCCAGACCAAGGATGCTGTACTCGCCAGCCTGAGGGAACTGAGCACTCTTGCCCAGGAGACGGAAGGCCAGCGGCGCACCAGCATCTTCCACAAGCTTGTCACCGAGCTGCGGGGCCTGAACACCGAGGTCCTTACCACCAGCACACCCGAGATGATGGCCCTGTCCAGCAGCCTGACATGGCAGGCCCTGGCCCAGTGCGGTACACCCGAATGCACCAGTGCCATCCTGACCATCCTGAGGACCTTCGAACCCGAGGCCATAGAGGTGGACGCCGTCGTCTACGCCATGGGCCTGCTGCCCAACCCCTCTGACCTGCTGCTCAAGGACATGCTTCTCATGGCTCAGTACAAGCAGAGCAAACCCATTATGTTTGCCCTCAGCAATGTGGTCAGGAAGTAAGTGAACAAAACAAAAGAAACCAATAACTTTTTGAAAAAAAAAAAAAGAATGAGAGAAGTGTAGGTTGTATATATCTGTTGCATATCATATCATTTTCACTGTCATTTCCAGACAATTCCAGACTGACCAGCAAGTCACCCCTGCTATCACTGCTGTGGCCGAGTTCATGATGTCCCTTTTGGGCTCAGACTGCCCTGGGGAGAAAGATCTCACTTACCTGGCCTTGAGGGTAGGTCGCCATTTTCTTTTCTTAAATCCTAGCATCCATTTAAACTTATTGTAAAATGATAAGCTTCATTTTACTATTAAAACAATATGTATTGTTAATTGTTTCATTTCCTTACACACTTCATAGGTTGTTGGTAATATGGGAGAGGCCATGGAAGCCGCAGAGCCCGCTATTAAAAGCACCCTGCTCAAGTGCATGAGACAGCCTGCAACCACCTTGTCTGTTCAGCTGGCCGCCATCCAGGCTTTCAGACGCATGCAGCTCACTGATGAGGTAAATAATACCCAAATGTCGTCATCCCTATATGTCTTGCTGAGGTTATACACACAGTACTCCTCTTGCCTCTCGAGTCACTAGGGGACACTGGTGGATCAGCTCTGTGCTTCTATGTTACCGTACAGGTGCGTGCCAACCTCCAGAGGGTCGGCACGTATGCCAAGGGTGCAGTGCAGAAGCGCCTGGCCGCCTACCTGATACTGATGAGGAATCCGAGGACCAGTGACCTGGAGATGGTCAAGAAGTTGTTCAAGCAGGAACAGAACCAGCAGGTCAAGGCCTTTGTGACCTCTCACATCTACAACATTGTGTCCTCGACGGATCGCAACTCCAAGACGTAAGGATACGTACATGTGTATACAGAAACATATGTTACATGAAGTGTACATTGCTGCAGTACGTTTAAGTTAGATGTTTTCCCCCTACTTTGGTTCAATGTTATTTTTCAGATTTCGTTTTTGTTCCACTTCCCAGTGCTTCAGAGCAGTGTAGGACAGAAATGGCAAGCGTATAATAGTGCAGGTGTAGCTATTGTTTTACCATTATTATTGTGTTTGCTAAGGTATACTTCCATAATTTTCCCCCTTAGGCTTGCCAAGAGGATTATGGAAGTCCTGCAGAACACTGATGTCCCCACTCATACCGACTACACCACCCTGTCCCGCAACTACAAACTGGGAATGGCACATGAATCCATGCAGGCCAACACTAAGGGCAACATCATCTTCGACCCCAGCAGCCAGCTGCCCAGAGAGGTCATGCTGGAAACTACGATGGAGGTCTTTGGTTACACCATGGATATGTGGGAGGTACGAACAGCAACACTGAAACGCATGGGCTACATCAGGAAATGTCTGCAAATAATGAATAGTTTTTACATTACCTGACTGTTCCAATGTGTAATTGTGTCACTTGCTTGTAGATCGGCATGGAAGGAAAGGGCTTTGAACCATCTATCGAGGCTCTGTTCGGAAAGAACGGATTCTTCCCAGACACCATTTCCAAGACACTCTATTGGGCAGTAGACAAAATGCCATTCATGGAAAATAATGGAAAGAAGGTATTACTTTTGGGGAATACATTTTTGTGAATATCAATTTCTTATCAATTCTTTTAAATGTTAATTTGTGTTAATATCTCAATTACCATTTTGACCTCCATAGGTACCTGAGAACCTAGTTAAAGAAGTTGTTGCTAACTTCAACAAGCTGGTAAAGGAACTTCAGGCCCAGGAATCTCCTGAGGCCATGGCTTACCTAAGGATCATGGGTACCGAGCTTGGCTACATCAAGGCCAGTGAACTGAGAGGCATCGCTGAATATGCCACCATGTACTCCGATATCTTAATGAAGATCATTCCCAGAGAGGTAATTATTCATATTCTTCTTATTGTATGTACTACCTGTTATGTTGAGTGTACTCATTTGGTTTAACAAACATTTTCCCCTTTCCCCGTTACATCAGACGATGCAAAAACTGATTTCCAACACAGACAACGAGTTCTTTGCTCATTACATCTTCATGGACAACAAATTCAACGTGTTGACCGGATCTGGCTTCCCGCTGAAGGTTGCCATGGCTGGCATATTTGCTCCTGGAGCAAAGGGAGGGCTTAGCATGACACCAAATATGGTAGGTATTCTTCTGTTTCTCTCCAACTTTCTTCCACAGGTAATAGAGTAATAGATAATCTTGCAACTCCAATGATTATTGTATGTTTTTGTTCTGCACAACAGGAAGTGTCCTTCAGGCCTTCTATGGGTGTTGAGTTCGTGACCAAGATGGGAGTTCATGTTCCTGAGTTTGTAGACACCGATGTTGCGATGCACACTATCATATACCACGAGAGCGCTCTGAATGCCAGGATCACCATGGACAACAACCAAGTTAAGCTCTCTATCCCCGCTCCACAAGGCTCCACCCAGCTCTTCAGCGTCAGGTACCACAAACAAACCCCTCTTGATTCCCCACCTATAACACATACATATATAGGAATAAATTATTTAGAACCCATATTTTCCTCTTCTCTCTTTGAAATAGCAATAATGTGCTACTTATGAACAACGGCCGTGTGGAAGTGATCTCAGCCAAGGATGAAGGCAGGACAAATGCTGTGATGTGCAGACCCTTCTTCTCTGGATTGAAGTACTGCACCACAGCCCGTTTCTCCGCTGGCATCAACAATGCTGCTCCTTACTTCCCCCTCACTGGGGAGACTAAGTACGTTTGACACCTCAATCTGCTTTAAGGTTGTTTCGATCGCTTTAATGTTAGATCGTTTTACTGTTATGGATGGGTTTGTGGGAGTTAAGCATTTGCCCCCCATAGGTTTGCTGTGGACATCCAACCTACCGGGGATGTGACTGAGTACACTGCCACCATCGCCTACAAACTCCTCACTGAGGGAAAAGGGCGCCAGGTTGATTCTTTGAAAATGACCCTCAAAGCAGAGGGTATGGATGCATTGTTTTGACATTTATCATAAATATTTAGCTCATGTATTCTATGTATGCCTAGTTTTTAAAGAGACAAATTCTAACCAACTTTAAATATTTTGCTTCCCTTTGTGACTTTAGGCTCTGCATCAACTGAGGCCTCAGTCAACATGAAATACAACAGGAACAGGAATGTCTTTACCACCAATGTGCAAATCCCTGATTATGATGTGGAGACCGGCATCAGAGTTGGCATGGTAGACAGCAGCTCCAAAGGCAAATCTCTTACCTTTGACATCACCAACAAGAACATCCCCCAGTTGTCTCTGATCGGCCGTGCCAAGTAAGTCAATAAGTCACCCGTAATCAAGCGCTCCATTGTTTGTCTAAAACCTTTTGACAATTTGTTTAACAGTTCTAGAGAAATGTGACAGAAAATAGTTTAACCATTTGTGGGGGGGTTTGTATATATTGCAGACTTCAGGACCAGACAGATGGGATGCTGCAGATGCAGCTGATAGTGCCCTCCATGAAGACTGACGCTTCCATCACAGCCACTCTGAAGAATTCTGAGGACCTTGTCCTTGAGATCAAGAGCGATGTCAAGCTCCCAGCGACCAACTCTGTCCAGGCAGTTGTTTTCAAATATGGTACGATATAGTCAACTTTTTGGGACTGTGACCCATCCAAAGTCTCATGTTGTTGTGGATAGTGGTTAAAATGATATTATTTTTTTATTGAAGGTAAGGATCAGGCTGAGGTTAGCCTAATCTCGAACATGAATTCTGACATCAAGATGCTCAAGCCTTACACGGAAGCTCTCCAGGACTGGATGGAGCTGCTTATGAATGAAGTGATGGACCAGCAGGTGGTCAAGACTGACATGAAATTACATCATATCTACACCAAGGCTCTTGAGGTAAGAAATAATTATTTTGTATTTCATCATTTTTCAGTTTTACAAAAAAATATATATATTTAGAAATTATTATAGAACATAGTAGACAAACTAAACACAAAAAAATTTTTCAACAGACTGGCAATATCTGGATGGACAAGATCGCCTATGATGTTCCTTATGTTTACACTCTGAGGAGCAGCCTGGCAGAGCTGGAAAGGCCGTCCATGCCTGAGAACCTGTTCATGAATCTGTAAATTGTGATATATAAAATATATACGTGATATATAAATAAATACTGTTTTAACTTTTGCATACAATATAAAAATGTAATGTCAATTGCCCTAACATATTTTGTTGTTGTTTTTTTACTAGTGAAAGCCAGTTCAGATACCAGTTCAACAAGGACCGTGTAACCTTCACTCTTGCACTGCCACTCGGAGGAAAGACATCCCAGGAGTTCCGGATACCTCCCATGCTCACCACACCGCACATCTTCATGCCTCAGATGGGTCTTGAGGTTTCTCCTAAGGAGATCAGCATCCCCACATTCACCATCCCCTCAGACTATGACCTCACCTTGCCACTCATGGGAATGATGGAAGTGTCTGGAAAGGTCAAGTTCAACTATTACAACTTGGAGGGAACAATCTCTGCTGGCAACAACACCTTAGAGTCGCCTAGCTATGTGGCTAAGATCAAAGTCATCGCTGACAGTCCCATGGAACTGCTCTCATTCACATCTGAGGGTAAGTTGATCTTGTTTGATATGTTCACAAATGTACTAGCAAATAAATATAATGTATTAGGGTAAAATAGCAATATTTGTACTGATGTTGTTCTGTTTTGATTTAAAGGAGCTGCAGAAATTAGTGACACACCACAAGATGCGATCAAGGTTACCCTTGGTTGCTCTCTGAACCACAAACTCATTGAGACAAGTTTTGAGGTCTTGGAAAAAATTGCCATCACAGACAAAGCGTTAGTGTCTACTAGCAGCTACAATGGGAAGGCCTTCAGCCCCCTGGGTCTACAAACATCTTTTGACATCACCTCTCAGTGCTCTATAGCCTCCACTATGCTTACTGGAGATGCTAACATGGATGGAAGTCTGACAGTTGGATCCATGTCAGCCACCACCAGCTATTCCCAAACGATTTCTGCTGAACCTTTGAAGAGGGAAGCAAAAACTGAAGCCACACTTAGAGTTAATTCTGCGTTCCTGGATGTTTTCAACAAAGCCACAGCCACCTTTGCTAATGAGCAACTCCTGATTGAATCCAACACCAATGTAAACATTGACCCACTGAAGCACACCACTAAGTTTACCTTTGGTTACAAAGATGCCAAGCTTACAATCCAGTCCAACTCTGCCACCATGGCTGATAAGAGAATGATTCGTAACCAGGTAGATTTCACTGCCTCTAGAGAAGGGGCCACTATCAGGGTAGAAAATCAGGCTGATGATACAGTGAACAATGTCTACTCTCTGCTTTCTGGTTCAATGAACCCTTCCAGCATTGAGATCAATACTGATGCCTCTCTAAAGATCTTTGACAGCCGCGCCTCTCACAAGGCCACTATGAGCCTGAACACGAATGGCCTGATCACCAGCTGTACCACAACTGCACAGAGCAACCCGTTGACCTTTGAGAATGTTTTTGCTGGCACAGTTGACACTTCGGGAGCCACCATGACCATCACCACAAAAGGGACCGTTAAGGAGAACATAGTGGAATTGAGTGTTGATGCCAAGGCTCGCAGCTCAGAGGTCTATCTCAACAGTATATTCGAGGGAAATGTCTTTGATGCCAACACCAGGAATAGGTTGAACCTCAGAGTGAATAAGGATGGCTGCTCCTTCTCCAACAACATGGTGGGATCGCTTGGTGAGATGAAGACTGACAACACCCATTCCCTGGCTCTAACACTCAGATCTCTGACATTAAGCTCCAAGACAGACACCATCCTCAATACCAGGACCTACTACAAGCATGACATCACAGTTGACGTTGAGAGTTTTACCGCTTCAGTAAATGTAAAAAATGATCTGAGGATTTTGGAAGTCAACTTTTTGAATGAGGCCCAGTTCATAGCAAAGCCCTACACAATAGAGCTGACTGGCATAACGACAGGATTGTTGTCTGAAGAACAGCTCAGGCACACTTATGAATTCAAATTTGTTGATATGATCCTTTCTGCAAAGTGCAACACAAATGGTAAACTCCTGGGTTCTCAAATGACACATACCAGTGACATGGAGATTGCTGATTGGACCATGAAGTTCAACAACATGGCTAACCTCAATACTCAATCTCTTCGTCTTGACAGCACTGTTAAAACCATTGCTGCACCATTCACCCTGTCTATTGATGCTATTCTGAATTCAAATGGAGAAATCCAACTGTATGGACAGCAGAGTGGTGAGCTCTACAGCAAATTCCTTCTGAAGGCAGAGCCCCGCGCCATGATTCATTCATTTGAGTACAGGGCCTCAACCACTCACGAGCTACAAAATGGAGCCAGCTACAAGACAAACATGGACAACAAGTTCAACAGCATGATGTCCCTTAAAGAGCAGAGTGTCACAGTGAGCATTGCATCTAAAATGAACAACCATGCACTTGATCATGAATTAACTGCATTCAACAAAGCTGAAAAAATGGGAATGGCAATCAAGGGAGCTCTCGCCACAACCTTCTTCAACGGAGCCAGTGAGAATCATGACTACTCCATCTCTGGTTCTGTGAACTATGACAAGAGCAGCGATACCCACTTCATTCAGATTCCATTTTTAGATTATCTGCCAGAAACTATTGAAGAATTGAAGAATCTAGTTGTGAGGCTGGTAGACAACAGCATGGACATTCTGAGGAATATCGATGCCTCCTATGAAATTACTGCCCAGATTCGTGGAAAGGTGGAAGAGCTTAAAGATGCCATTGATACAATTAATCCCCAGCAGTTCATGCAAGACCTACAAGACTTTGTTCAAACAATGGAAAAGTACATGTACAACATGATGAACAAGTTCCCAACTGAGGAACTTAACAACATGCTGAACTCAATCAAGGCTGATATAATGGCATGGATCAAGAAAAACAATATTGACAACAAGGTCAATGTTATTTATGTAAAGATCGAAGAGTTCCTGTCCAACTATGAGGTTGAAAAGATAATTGAGAAAATCATGGATGAGGCCATTGCAATTATGAAACAGTACAGGATCAGGGAAAGGATTCAGTCTGCATTGGCTGCTCTTAAAGCAATTGATGTCCAGCCTGTGTTTAACAAAATAATGGCACCAGTGAAGGAGTTGATAAATAACATGTATGCTTTTGACTACAAGCAAATGGTTGATGATGTCAGCATGTATTGTATCAGAATGATTGAAAAGATCAAGTCTTTTGATTATGAAACATTCACCATGGAACTGAAAGACAAAGTCTCTGACATGACCAGGATTCCTTGTTTTGGAAAACTCTCTGGAGAGTTCAAAATTGTCTCACCTAACTACCAACTCCAGACCACTGCTGATCTGGCGAACACCACCACTACAGCAGTCACTCCAGAGTTCACAATTAACCTTAACTCACAGGCAACATCCACTTTTGACCTTCTTGCTTACACTTTGGATACCAGCGTATATTTGGCCATGCCCGAGAGAAGCCGTCTGTCTTTCTCTGAAAACATCAAGGCAGTACACACTGCATTTACCATTGACCACCAGGGGTCAATGAGTCTCCATGGCCTGTCAGCTCAGGCTTCTGCTAAGACTAATGCCAAGGCAACAACTGAGCCTTACAAAGCAGAGCTTGTCAGCAACGCAGTGTTGTCCATCGACAGCCAAATGTCTGCCACTCTGGATACAACATACAAACATGGAGTCAACATGCCACTCCTCAGCCTCTCCAGTGAAGCTTCTGCTAACCAGAAAATGAGTGGACAGCTTAAGGATGGAATTTTTACTGTCAGTGTTAACAACAAGGGCCAGGGAACATATGCTCTTCAGGGTTTCTCAGATGATGTAGCACACAAGAGTGCCATGGAGGCTGTGATGGACATCTCCACTGCCAGAGTGACTTACAACGATGAAACAAAGAGTGACCTCTTCAAGTTGATTGAAAATGTGGTTGCTGATATCCACTTTACTCGCTATATCATTGTTGAGGGTAAGGTTGAGACAGAAAGTCCTTTCATGAAGAACAGTATGGCTGTAATGAAATTCCAGGCTAAGACTGAAGACCTGAAAATTACTTTGGATGCTTCTCATAATGCTGAGCTGGTCGGACCAGTAGCTGGAACTCTTGCACACTCTGTCATGGCTGTGGTCGCCCCATATGAGCTGATATTTGACACCAAGAACAAGGCCAACGTCAAGGTAACTCTACCCATGAAACTCATCGGAAAGACAGATTTCCAGAATGATGTTGCAATCAGTGCCAATTCTGATGTGCAGCAGGCCAGCTGGACAGGTCTTGCCAGGTTCAATCAATTCAAATACTCACATTACTTTACAATGGACAATGGTGAGAGGGAAATTCAGATCTTTGCACAGGTCAATGGAGATGCCAATCTTGATGTTCTTAAAAAGCCTATTACAATTCCTGAAATAAATGTTCCATTATTTGGTCTGACTAGCCCCAAACTGGTAGATTACTCTCTGTGGGAAGACACTGGACTGAGCATGCTCCTGGCCACAACTAAGCAGACCATTGATTTGGAGGCAAAGCTCAAATGCACAAAGGCCGTCATTCATCTTGACATGGAGCCAATCATTGAAATCATAAATGCCAATGCCAAAGTTCTTCAATCAAACATGATTGTTGGCAAAGACATCATCATCCCGCATCTGAGTGATGTGACATACGAGTTCTCCATGAAGTCAGCATTGATCACGCTTAAAACTGATGCAAGTATCATGAACCAGGGCGATATTATCATGAAGTTGAATGCCTCCTCAATCTCCACGCTTGAAAATCTGAATGGAAAGATTGAGGGAACTAGCATAATGAGCCGAGTCAAGGGATTCAAACTGGCATCTTTGTATTCTGTAAAGCACACAATGGTGGAGGGAAACCATGACAGCACCATCAGCTTTAACAAAGGAGCTGTGGATGCTTCCATTAAAAATTCAGCAAAGATTGATCTACCTGTATTAAAAATGGACATCAACCAGGAGATACTTGGAAATCCACAGGAGGGAATCATCATCTCTATGTCCTGCCCATCAAGTGGACTTGTTGGATTCCAGTTGCAGACTATGGTTCCACAACAAGTGGGGGGAAGAGTCTACGGCCGTTACCCGGTAAGACATGTTTACTGTACTAACTGATGAGATGTGTTTGTTTTTTAAACTGATGTTTGACATGCTTATACTGACAATAGTATGATATTGCATTAACATATTCTTCTCTTTTTCAGTCTGCACCCTCCGATGATGTTGAAATCTTGGCCATGAAGATGTCTGTAATGAATTGGGAAAAGCTGAGTGTCCAGACAACATGGAACATGGAGATGCCTAATGAAATGATGCTGAGATTGAAAAACGCTGTGCCTACAACCTTTCATATCCAGGAAATTGTCTCTATTCAAATTGGTAAGACCTACAACAAAATCACCAAGCTGGCTACAAATCTTAAAGGTCCCATTGAAGAGGTTAAGAGACAGGGTACAGTAATGTTAAAGAGGACTTCTGACAACTTGAGAACAATGGATATTTCTCAAATGTCCATCAGGGTCTCAGATAGCACTATGTTGATTCTCAGAGAATATCAAAAGAGCATCAGAGTTATCCTTGATGCAGCCATTAAATTCCTCAGAGAGACCAAATTCCAAATGCCAGGATATGCAGAGAAAATGTCTGGCCTTGAAATCTACCGTAAAATATCCACCTTTGTTGCAGAAGTAGCCGAAGACGCGATTGTAAAAGTTCCAGAATTATTTGCCTCAAAGTTTATGGCAGTCCTTGAATATTTCAGAGGGCTTGAATTCAGTTTCCCTGGCTCTAGTCACATTGTCACAGGAAAAGAAATCCTTGATGACTTAGTAATGGCAATGAAGAGAATCAGGAGTCAAGTAATTGCTATGATAAAGAAATTGGGGGATATTCAATTAGAAGACATTCTTAAGAGGTTGTCAATGTTAATTAATGCTTCAGTTGAGAAAGCTGAAGAACTCTTTAATTCCCTTAACACTCAAAATCTGGAAAAGTTGTCTGCTTGGGCTACTAATGTGTATGCTGATGTCATGAACTCCAATGTCCTGGCTGATTTCACTAAGCATATTGTTGAGGCCAGAAGAATTGTTATGGACTATTTAAATATTATCAAAACCAGGTGCCAGGATGTTTTAGCTGACATGTCTGTTGAACAGCTTCAGGCTGACATCCAGTCCTGGATTGACATCATGGTAAAACGTTTGAATGCTTTCCACAACAATGTTATTCAGTATCTTAAAATGAATACAAAAACGTTTGAGCAGTATGTGAGTGTAAGTGACAGACAGATGGATATTAACATTCCATTTCCGTTGTTTGCTTAAAAACAACTAACTTGCCAACATACAAATTATGTTTTACTCAATAGCATGTCCGGAGTTTCGTCTTTCTATGTTTAAAAAGTAAGACATGACAATTTGAATCTTAAATTATTATGTAGCAACACATAAAAAGGTATTTCAACCACAAACAAGTATTGTCCATGATGCCCATACCTCTGTCCTTGTTGAAATTATTAATTTTGGTTTATTGTTTCAGTGTAATGTGTAATGTTGTTGAAGATACTGTACTTAAATGGTGTAAATTCCCTGGTACAAATTCATTAATAAAGAAACTGTACTGCATATGATTACCAGTGTATAATTCTTTATTATTAATTATTATATATTTTGTATTATTAATATATAATTTACAATGGGGCACAATATCGGGCACAATGTCAAGGCGACACAACATCACAATATCGGTTTTAAGCTAATAATTCTTACGTGCTGTTTTCACACATTGGTAGAAGTAAGACAAAGGTTGTAATCCCAGATGTTGATATGCACTATTAGTGTTCTACTAGTCGAAGATTTAACCACATCACACTCAAGAAAATAATTTTAAAAAACTAAGTATTGGAGAAACTGCTATGAAAATGTAGTTTGAAAAATAATCAGATTTGAGATACTTGGCTGAAAAAAGCATGGCCATTTCAGGTGGTTAACATGTTGTTCTGTTGTCTACTTCTTTAATATTCATTGTACTTTTATTCTGCAACAAAAAAATTGACTATATGGATAGGACAGAATTAAATACACAATTTTGTTTTATATTTAATCACACCCAACTACATCAGATTCTCTCAAGTGAAATCAACTGGCATATAACGTGTTCATGTTGAAATATAATGCAATATTTCCAAACAATCATCCTATCCGAATATTTGTAAAATGAAACATTGATTATTATAAATATTAAGTCTAAAAGCTTGTGTAGTTAAAATGGTGGACATCAAATTGTTGATTTTAGTTGAAAGGTGTTGGCAATGATCAGAGGCATTTCTAGGATTTGAAGACATTTGGGGCTTAGTGGGGTGTCAAGTAGTGTGAAGTAAATCTACTGCTTGCATGACACATAGAGGACCGAAAAAATACTTGCGTTTTTGATCAACGATTTCATATTCAAGGGCTTTTTTTATATATATATTTACAAATTTTCCCTGATGCAACCGGTAATCAGTGGATACTGCCATCGTATGGGTTAAGAACCAACCACACCCTAACGGCTAAAGGACTGGATCATGTGTTGCAGAATGTTTGTTCAATACCAATCATAGGTCTGGAACTATTACAACCTTTATTTATTTTTCATAGTTATGTCAGATTTCCCCTTTACAGTCTGCAAATATGTTTACTTCATGTTCTTGTTAAAAAAGTTGACATAATACATACATTGTTCTATTTTATCTGAAAGGTGGTAGGACTTAAGATATGAAAATGACAAATCACAATTTTCGTGATGTGTGATGATTTCTTCTTTCAAATGTTCACTCCCTATTAACTTAATTGTATATGTTTCCCCTGATGACTGAATTCAATATAGTTATATATTAGATGGAGGTGACTGGTTTGGAGCTATTCATTTCTGTTGCTATTGAGTCAGAGGTAAAAGGAGGAATGTGCATGCACCATGTCATTTGAACTACATTTATACCCGCAGTAAATAAACTGAAATGTCAATTTGTTGCCCTATTGATGTTTCTGTGTGATAAAAACGACATGTCAAATGGCGTTATCTCATTTCTAAACATTTGTAATGAGTCAATGAATAAATAACTGTGTCTTTACCTAATGTTCAACATTGACATTACAACAAGCCCTCCCACTAGAATAACACTGAGGATACATAACACTTCAGGCCAGGCACAGTGAACTTGGGAGGAACTTTCTCAAAACCTAATTACAGATCAATTGCAATGTGAATTTACTATATTCTAATGAATGGTCTGCAATATAAAGGGTTTCCATCTTATATATCCATGGCTAATTTGCAATTGTTTGGATTACTCAGAGAACAAAGCCTTCTTTATACACTTTTTGCTTCCTGTCGGCTGTTTGCTTCATCATTTTTTCATAGGCTTCACACTTTCAGGATATCAAAATGAGCTTAAGCAGTCCTCTTGTTATGATGCATGTTTTTGTTTTAGTACTAGGCCTACTGCTTTTATTGTGTTGTGATAGTAGCCTATCTGTCAGACTGTTGGCCTACTTCAATCCTAGCAGTTGAGTATTCTAGGCAAACTATTGCTCAATCACACAAATGTACATTTTACTTTACATCTGCAAATTTGCTCACAAATAGTACACTTGGACCATTAGTTTACAGTGCATTTGTTTTTTTTATTATAAACAAGCGGAAATTCAAAGGATTATTGCCATCACTATAGCTCTGCCTCTAATGTGCTGACATGCTTTTTCTTTTTTTAATACTGTCTTGTCACTATGTCACCGTGTCAGAAGGATTTGAATCCCAGAGGCAAAAATGTTTACGGCATTAATAGCCATAGCAGAAAGTTGTACATGAAATGTCTCATTGTGCAAGTGAAGCATTCGATTCAAACTGACTTAGGCCAGCATTCAAACCATTTCATGTTATTTCTTCGTTGATTCCGAAAAGAAATGTTCCACAAAAATGTTGTTAGCCTACTCATATATTTAGAACAGAGTATTCCCCCATAACAGGATAATTTGACTTTAAAATGCTCTAAGCAACACATGTTAGGCATTCATTCATCATGTGATAATCGAGTGTGTGAGCAATAATAGTTGAGCAGAGGCCATCTGAATAGTCCACACTGCGGCCTTTGCCATAACATGTCCCGCTTCATCTTGACGACGCGCCTCGCCACAGCCCCATTTGTAAAAAGCCGCTTTTAGTAAAATGTTCCTTCACAGCAAAAGGCAGCAGTTCACACAGCTACCCGATTGTCTTCGTCTTTTTTGTAAGGATGCCTTCGTTGCGGTCTCAAATACTTCCCATATACCATCCTTGGTTTTAGCAGAACACTCCAAATAGTCATACGCCCCGATGCGCATAGCCATAGCACGTCCATCGTCCGTTTTCACTGGTTCTTGTTTTAATCTTGACAGTTCATATTTTACGTTCTCGTCGTTGCGTAAATCTTTTTTGTTGGCGACCAAAATGATAGGTACGTTAGGACAGAAGTGTTTGACTTCTGGGACCCACTTTTCCGAAATGTTTTCCAGTGAGTCTGGACTGTCAACTGAAAAACACATTAGAATGACATCAGTGTCCGGGTAGGACAATGGACGAAGGCGATCGTAGTCCTCTTGGCCAGCAGTATCCCATAGCGCTAACTGGACTTGCTTGGAATCCACTTCTATATCAGCTACATATGTCTCAAACACAGTGGGGACATATACCTCCGGAAACTCGTCCTTGCTGAACACAATCAGTAGGCATGTTTTTCCACACGCGCCGTCTCCGACCGCGACAAGTTTCTTTCGTATATCTGCCATTTGTTACAACTTCCTTAACTATAGCCTACATATAACATTGGACGCACTTTATTCTTCTTCGATTACAGTATACAAGCATGTGATACTATTACTAACAAAGTTGGACTGTTTCACAGACGATACTGTTCAGCTCTAACTGAACATTGCCAGTAACTACTGCCCTTCCTTTATAAAGCACAGGCACTTTCTTAATATAGCAATCCAATCGGAAAGGAGGAGGTGAGATCATTTTTTTTTAAAGTGAGAGGTGATTGGATCCCAACATTTTCCCTGATGTAAAGGAGGGTCATGTACTCGAGGTCCCACCCGATCCAAACTGAGCTAGGATCGGCACAGTCCAACTATGCATGGACGTCATAATATTTTTAGCTTACATTTTTTTTCGCGTTTTCTGTGTTATCTGCTACGTATTTACAACTGGCCCACAAATATCAAAATCTGACGAACTCGAAATGGTTTGGCATTATATATAAACATTTCCAAATGTGACTGCCTTTGGTTTTGCTGAATTAGTTCAGCACTATAATGCATTCAAAATAGCATAGTTTAAATAGTGAGGCCATAAAATATCAAATATATGATTAAACACTATACATGTGATAATAATTGCGAATTGTCCTATTTGGATCGCTATCACTACGCAGGTCTACGTAGGTTACGCTATATACAGGGAGGGGGCACTGGCGTAGGCAAACTGCTAGCACCGAGTTCACGTTAAAGCCTGGCTCAATCACCGCTTTCCACGGAAACAAAACAATAAAGATAACTGGCTCGACTGTGTTCAAGGAACATAGACCCTCTCTCCACACGACAACGCGTGAGTAGTGTATTTATTTCCTGAAATCGTGCAATATCACTTTGCACAAACGAGTGTTTTGAACGTGGTTGCAGTAGCGTGCTCGTATTTCCCTTTTGTTTAGCGGTGAGGCCCCTCTGTTTGGGACTTGGAGGGGGGCCATGTTGTTTAGCCTGCAACTGTTCACTGGTGTTTAGCCTGGATACTTTAGCTAAGCTAATTATGCTCGGTAGCCATGCCGTCAAATATAACACTCGCTGTTTGCGGTTTTTAACGGAAGGTGCATGTATGCATTCAAACAATGGGTTGCTAATCTGTTAAAAACGTAATTGGTGTTTCGACCAGGTTAGCATTGGTGTCTCCTAGACGTTAGCTTCCTTGCGCTAATAATAAACCGAAATAATGGGCCTGCTTACGTTTGCTAGTTTCCGACAATCATATAAAATAAATAAACCATGCCCAGTTATGGTTAAAGATGGATCATTGGCTGTTATTGTTTTAAATGGACATCGAACCATTTGCAATGACCGTTGTGTCAAAATATTTGTTTTTGAACTGCCGAGTGCACCCGATAGCTAGTTCACTAGCATTTTAAACCTATGGGCTCCGTCAATTTGTCAAAAAAAGGATCTGATCACTCAATGCGACACGGACAACTACATGTATTTGCTTCAACCGTTTTTATTTACTTGTCGAAAACTTGAGGTGACGAGTATTTTATACTTGTCATCCACATTGACTGAATATTTGGTTCAATTCCACGATATTATATTGCTAGCTAGCTTCAACATTAAAAGCTGACATAATGCTAACCGTTAGCAGTGCCGTTAGCATTCTCTGGAATCATCAACCGTCAACATAAAGTCACTTATTTATTCAGTTACTCTTGATTTGTAACGTTATCTGGGCAATCTTTCCCTCTGGATGTTCATGAGGTTTTCAGACCAGGTTCCGTACGTATTCGCTAAAATAAAGGATTCATGGCAGGAAGTGAAGTTCCAGATATTAGCCACATCCCAGCGAGATCTTTTTAAACCTATTTTTAATTCATTTATATTTGACAATGTGTATCCATCCAATAATATCCTTTTACGTGTTGAACCAAATACACCCCCAATGTTAAGTGGAATTAGTTAATGTTAACTTACACGTTTTTAATAGTTTTAAATTGTATGACTTGACTTGATCTAGGCCTACAACATGCAGTGAATAATTTTATAAAGTCTACGACAGCGTCGCCTAAAATGGCGAAAAGGTAACCAGGCTTTCAAATCTGGTCTGACCTGAGTCTTATGCTATTTGGCAGGAAATTTCGTGTTCACTAATTAAATTGCATTTGAATTATCATTTGCAATGAATAGTCTGTAAAGTCACTGCTTTGACTGTTGACCCCAATCAAAGACTAAATAATACATTGTCTTTAATAACTCACAATCATCTTGTATTCTGTTCAATTTTATATATGCTGATTGTACACATATCTTCAATGTAAACTCTTATTTAGGTTTCCCGTGGAATGAGCGTTCCATGCAGCATCCTAGGTATGAATGACGTGGCCTGGCAGGAGACAAGAGGTGGGATGCTGCATGCAAATGGTGCTCCTGAGACAGGGGTAGTCAGGGTTCACGGTGGCGGCCCCCTGGCCACAGTGGGTGGAGCTGGACAAGGCCCCGGCGGGCCACATTTACAAGGCATGGACAGGCCATCTAATCCCACCCCAGGTACCCCTCAGCCACCACTAAGCGGGCGGTCCCAGGATGACGCCACGGTTGGGTACTTCTTCCAGAGACAGCCAGGGGAGCAACTCGGAGGATGTGTACCAAGCAAACACCGCTGGCCCACTGGCGATGGCAATCATATTGACCAGGTACTAAACAAAAGTGAAAATGGATTGCAGTCACCACCAGTCCTGCATCTAGAAAATGAATAAAATCGAAGATAATATGTAAAATATAGCAGATATAAATGTTTCCAAGTGCAGACTTTGTACATGTTTCCAGTGCGTGCCTTAAGAACATTTGAAGACTTGTCATGTAATTATCGGTTTGCCTCATTGAATGGCATTAAGTAAAGTACTAAAAAGTGTAGCCATCCAACCTTAGCAAAGAAATGCAAGATCATTTTGGCAGGGAAATACCTAAATTGGTAATTTCAATGTGGCCCGGGAAAGGGAAGTCTGGGGTCCCCTGCTAGAGCTGCTGCCCCCGCGACCCGACCCCGGATAAGCGGTTGAAGATGAGATGAGAGATGGTCATTTCAAATGTTATATATTTTTAATTTTGGCCAACTTTATTTATTCAGCATGCATGTAATTGGCTACATTTCAACCCACCTATATGTTTATTTGTATTATTTAAAGGCCATTTTGATTGGCCAACATGGCAATGCCTCTACATAGTTTAGAGAAAAATTGTAACTGAGTCTGGAATTTGAGATTTCAGAAAGACTACATTTTACAAAATCATTGGACATTAATTTGGTTCTTTGTGAAATCAAGTGTTTATGTGGAAAGGAGGAAACAGTTCATCTTTTATTTTTTTTGCAAGATTAGTAAAAAAAAAAAAAACATTTTAGTACACAGGCTTTACAAGTAGGCTTGTTACAACTAGACTGTGGGATTTGACTGCATGGTGGGCAGACATAAGTATTTCTAATACTGTGATTTGCAATTGTTTAGGACACAAAACAATTCCATGGTAACCACCAGATCTACCAAACTCAAACCATCATCAGAAACCTGTGACATGACGGAAACTGCAACCATGTCTTCATAAATACTCGACACCAGTGGTCCACTAGTTTAAAGAGCCAGTGAACCCAAAACTGTTTTGGTTTTGGTTTATGCCATTTTATCACTGTTACTGAAATAAGTCCCCAAATTATATTAAAAAAAGGTACAATCCTATGTTTTTTTTCCTCCCCAAAACACGATGTGAATGTTCCACTCTGCTGGGAACGCAGGTGGCATTCTTTAATGCATTTTCCGAGAGACTCAGACGTCATGACCAGGGTGGCCGGCGGCGCTGTGTGTGTGTGGACGTGTGGAGCTCTGTCTGTGCAGCAGTTGACTGCGGCGAGAGAAAGTTGAGCTTTTCGGACTCTTGTAGTATATAACGTGTAGTGTGGGGATGGTGACGCTCCGTCTGAGCAGCAATTAATTTAATGTCCGAGTGAGGGTTAGGCTTTCTGGACACCTGTGTGCGGATTTCATCTACATCGCGCATTATAACGCTCATACACAACGACGGTACTAAAAAAGTGTCACAAAGTTGGCGCGGGTTGTAACCGTAGGATAACGCAGCCCCCTCTTTCCTTAAACTGTCAACCCAAAACACATTTTTTTAATCTGTGTTCGAATTCCAGCTGAAAAGTTGGGTTCATTGGCTCTTTAAGAGTGATTAATAGAGTGATTAAATGCCCTTTTTAGTTAAATCAAACTGAGGAAAAACGTGTTATCCTATTAAACAACAAGAAACTAGTCGGTGTGACTATACCAAACTATGATTTCAGATTTCATCCGTAGTCTTTCTTTTACTTTACAAAAAAAATCCAGACATGTCTTTTTAGAATTGTTTGGCCCCAAATACCCCCTGTTTTTGTCTAATGTAGGCCTTTTGTTCTCAGGTGCGTGCTGCGGATGAGATGAACTATGACTTTCAAGCACTTGCTTTGGAGTCCAGGGGCATGGGAGAGGTAAGTCACCAGACTCCTAAATGTAAACGTCTTGAGCAAGTGGAGCTGTTGGATTTTTTCATTTTCATTGTAAAGCTGCGTCATTGAATTCTGTTCAAGACAAGCATTGGATTAAAGTCTGTGTGTTTTTATAAGCAATCATGAGTAATGTGTAATGTGATCGCGTGCCTTTCTTTCGTTAGCTCCTGCCTGCAAAAAAGCTTTGGGATTCTGATGAATTGGCAAAGGATGGACGGAAAGGGATGCTACTAGGAGAAGAATGGCGGGATAATGCGTGGGGATCATCCCGTGAGTGTCTGACACGTCTATATTTTATTCAGGAACGGGCATTGCTGCTACACTGGATTTTGTAAAATTGTGTTGTAGGCTTCAAGCTACCGATGTGGTGTTATGTCTTCCAACAATGTACTGGCCTTTACATTTGTCAGATTTTTGTTTCAGAAATGTTTGTCTTGATAATACAATAAAATCATTTTGGTTCACTACCCTATTTAGATCATTCAGTGTCCCAACCAATCATGGTGCAACAGAGACAGAGTTTCCACGGGAATGGGGATGCCAACTCCGTGCTGTCCCCCCGCTCTGAGGGGGGCGGTCTGGGCGTGAGCATGGTGGAGTACGTGCTCAGCTCCTCTCCCGGTGATAAGATGGACAGTCGTTACAGGAATGGCGGCTATGTACGTTTTCATCCTTTTGTTTGTGTTACTATTGCATCATTTGTCTTTTTTTTATAGAATTGTCTTTTGTCATATTTGCTAACTCGATGACGCTCACAGGGTACTGTAGACGCAAACCCAGATGGCAGAGAGAAGAGTGACGTCCCAGATAAGACGTCTCCATTTGAGGAAGATAAAAACCCAGAGTTGAAATCTGGGGAAGAGGGCGACTCTTCAAAGGCCAATGGAAGAGGCCTTCTCAATGGCATGGACAAAGACTTCAAGTATGGGTTTTTTAGTATTTTCAGCGCTTACGGTTTTCTGTTTCTTATAAAGGCATTTTTAATTTGTTTTGGCTTGGACATGCAAGCAATTTTTACACTTTAAACAATGAATGCATTTCTCATCGGCAATTTTTGACGCAGACTTTTATAGGCTACGTAATTTGAAACCCAATTATTCATGGAATTTCTTTATTGGGTTTCCATAAACATTGCTGGACGGTGGGAGCAAGCCCTCATCAGTGTCCATCTACCCCCCCGCTTTAACCCTTCCTCATGTAGCCCCACTCCTGGCAGCCGCCAGGCCTCGCCCACCGAGGCCGTGGAGAGGATGGGTCCTGGGCAGGGTGGAATGGAGATGATGGGACAACACCCGCACCAACATCAACACCAACATCAGCATCCCCACCAACATCAGCACCCGCACCAGCACCCGCACCAGCACCCACACCACGCCCACGCCATGCAGCAGCAGAACCCTGTGCAGAACAAGGGCCCCAATGAGGACTTCCAGGGTCACGACGGCCAGGGCATGGGAGGCATGGAGCAGCAGGCAGGCGTGGAGTCTCTGCAGTTCGACTACGTCGGAAACCAGATCCAGGTGGACTCCTCCGGGACCCCTGTGGGACTGTTTGACTACAACTCCCAGCAGCAGGTATGTTTATTCAACAGGCTTTACATCCGGAGCATTCACTAAAAACACCTAAATTAGAGTTGTAAATATTTTTGAATGCCAGTTAATCAAGGTCCCTGCCTTTGTTCCCCACTTACAGTTGTTCCAGAGATCCAACCATCTTGCTGTTCAGCAGCTCACTGCTGCTCAGCAACAACAATACGCTCTAGCTGCAGCACAGCAGCAGCATCTGGGTAGGTTGCCTTGCACGTGTTGCCACTCTCTGTCATTTGGTTTGACCGGTACGACGGCTTTGTGTGTTTTAACGGCACACAATTCCATACAGGCCATTCGATTTTTATATCCCCAAAACCTTTGTTTTGATGCAGTTCTGTGGAAGTATGTGTGTTCTGAAGCATTTCTTGTTCCTTTTCCTATAGCTGGCCTTGCCCCTGCTTTTGTGCCAAACCCGTACATCATCAACGCTGGCCCTCCTGGAACTGACCCCTACACTGCCGCAGGCCTGGCCGCAGCAGCCTCACTTGCAGGTTAGCGTCTGGTCCTCATGGACTTTATTTGTTTGATGTAAGGCATGATCAACTTGTGTTTATTTTTAGAATAATGTAATTAAATTACTTGTGAATGTCTTCCTCAAGGTCCAACAGTTGTCCCGCCGCAGTACTATGGTGTACCATGGGGCGTGTACCCAGCCAACCTTTTTCAGCAACAGGCCGCAGCAAATGCCAATCACTCGGCCAATCAGCAAGCATCCAATCAGGGACCAGGGCCGGGGCAACAGGTGTGTGTGTGTGGGGATATGTTGTTCAACCTCTCTACCAGAAAAATTCTGCCTCCTGTTTTGATGGAAGGCTTTCTGACATTAATTTTTTATTTAGATCTTGTTTGGAAATATCTAATGTTATATCATCGATGTACCTTTTTTAGAATTGTGTGTGTGTAATATCCTGTTGTGGTCTAGGTGATGCGCACAGGAAACAACCAGCGGCCCCTGACACCAGGCCAGGGCCAGCAGAACCAACAGGAGAGTCTGGCAGCAGCGGCGGCCGCAGCTAACCCCGCCCTGGCCTACGCCGGCATGTCAGGTCAGCCCCCGCCTCTGTAGGGCCCCCCGTTACACCAACACTCATGCTACTATAACTGGGATTCCAACACTTATGTGACCCTTGACCTGTTAAGAGGAGATGGGCGCTATGATTTAGGATGTAATAAGTCCAGTAAGACCATAGTATCTTAACACGTTAACTTGCTATTACACACATCATTTTTGTTTGAATGAATTTCAAAACATTTATGGTGATGTATTTTGCATGATCGGTTTGATACTGACTGTAATGCAGTCTCACCTGGTCCAACTGTGGAGATTAATACTGGTTCAAATGTGGCAGCGACACAGGGTGCTGTACAGTGTATCAAGTCAACCAGCTGGACGGTCACATTTTTTGGTGGTGTGGGTGTGTGGTTACTATTGCCCTTTTATGTACATCCCACAATGTGACCATCTGGCCATGTTCATCTCAAGATTCATAGTTCACAATGTGGCATGTAGGAAAACACAATGATGCTGACATACAGGGCTAGCCCCAGACCTGGTTTTACAGTACTGTTAAGCAATCCTCTATCATTTAAATGATCATTGCTTTCGTGAGACCCTTTTCACAGCGCTAGTATAGTAATGATTACACCATTCCATAGTGTGACATACTACTTACTTGTACTACTTGGTTGGGGTGGGTGGAAACTCGATTCACATAGGAGTCGCGATTCATATCTTCTATCGATAACACAACTTCCAAAAATAGTTTTGTGTTTTTCTCCTTCCGTCTAAGGTTTGCCTTTGTGCGTTTTCATTATTGCAATCAGTTGATTAAAAACGTTTTAAAATATAAAAGCGACATAATCTTCTACACACTTTGCATATGTTTTATAAAGCGCTTATAAAGATCACCAGTTTCACACCTGAATGAGCTATTATTGGACTGGGCTCAATCTTTGACGCACAATCATAAATGCTAGACCCACGGTGTACCTAGGACAGCTACGCCGCAACGTTTAATTTATTATACGTTGTTATTCCTGTGTATCCTATTTGTTAGCATGCCCTAAATTAAAATATATAGATATCATCCACACCGATGAACATTGCATGTTTAGGGTTGCGTTTTATAATGTATGTTATAGTGATTGAGTCTTATCCAAGGCATGCCCCCTTTCAAACACTCTGATCCAGGTTACCAAGTGTTGGCCCCTGCTGCGTACTATGACCAGAATGGCACTCTGGTGATGGGCCCCGGGGCCCGCGGCGGTCTAGGAGGCCCCATGCGTCTTGTCCAAACTCCTCTCCTCCTCAACCCTGCTGCAGCCCAGGCCGGTGAGCTTTGACTCAATTCTGAACCGTTCCATGAGATGGGGGTGTGGTTGTGGCTAAACATCATGCTCCCTCTAGTAAGATAACCCTATCATGGGTTTACAGTGGGATTCAAAGAGAGGCTATGCTGCTGCTGTCATTTTATATACCCTTATAATACCCTTTAAATACCCTTATAAAACATTTTATAATGTTTAACTGATTAATTACTTCTGCATTCATCTAGCATCCGAGACCCGAGGTTTTCCAGCTTTATCTCCTTTTTAAGAATTGAGCAGTTATTGTCTGTGGATTTTGAAATGCACACTTTTTTAAAAGCGCTCTCTTTAAGCACTACGGCGCTGTGGGTACATTTGAAGAGCTATTTGAGGATAATCTGCTAGAAATGGCATGCCAGCTATTAGCGAGTGAAACTGGCTGTGAGGTTATCTGTTTTCAGTTCACTTAGCGCTTACCTCTGTGTGAGACATCTTAGATTTAAAACAAATGAATATATGATAAATACTGGCATCCTTGCCTGATTGGTTTGGGGAATCCATCTTCCCTTTCAAACAGGTGTATGAATGCAACGGGGGTTTTTTTTGTTTGGGTTAAGTTTCACAATGTCTTATTTTCTCTACGACTGTCTAATCTTACCTACAGTACTTTTCATTTTTTCTAAGGTGTGTTGGGCTTCAATCGATTTTGTCATTTTGTGAACGGTCATCACACGGCCACGCCATTGCATCACCTTTTCTCCCCTTACTACAGCAGCGTCTGCGTCCGGCTCGGGCAGCATGTCGGGCCCTCCGGGCAACGGGATGTACCGCTCCCTAACCCAGCAGCAGTCCCAGGCCCAGCAGCAGCAGCAGCAACAACAGCAGCAGCAACAACAGCAGCAACAGCAACAGCAACAGCAGCAGCAGCAGCAGCAGCAGCAGCAGCAACAGCAGCAGCAGCAGGGCCTGCCCTACGCCTCTGCCTCGCTGCCCCC